>JAQIWH010004870.1:0-15880 GCA_034695005.1 Cryptops parisi
TTCTGTGTTTCAGTGGGCGCCATATAACACGCCTTTTGGCAGTTGGTGCGCCTCTAAACCTTAAATAACTAACTAACCTTGAAACACGAAACTTATTGAAAATCACTTTCGATTTTAAAACAACCAATAATAATGAACTTGGGATTAAGCCATGGCTTTGATTATGGGTGGGGCTACCACGTTGACGTTCGCTGTGAGGCAAGCAGTTATGATTTCCAGCAAATGATGGAGGAAACGGGAGCGCCCCTAGAAAACCTGCTCTCGTGGTGTCAAAATACCAAACTGAACCTATACGGCATGAGTGGGAGGCAAACTCACCAGCTAGAATACCGGAGATGGATGCGTCAACCACTAGGTCATCGCGGAGCCACTGTTCTAGGGGCAGCGGCCCCTAGAACAGTGGCCCCTAGACGACTCATAGTTTCCAATGTAATAATATGATTTCCAATTTGTAACAATGTGAGGTCAATGCAAATTTTGCCATTGTAAAGAGCCCTATTAAGGTGCTATTATATCCATAACTCAAAATTGTCATTATAATGGCCTTTATTATAATTGTTTTTCATGGAACAGTACTTTTGATTCGCCCTGTATAATATGCTGTGTAGTTAGGTTCTTAAAGTTGTCAGGTCTAGAGCAGTTGGTTTGATTCTTAAACATGACATTAAGTAACACATGCACTGGTGCATGTGCTTCAGGCAGTTGGTGCACCTCTCAAAACCAAATAGCTACCTACCTTCACTGGTGGGTGCCAAATGACAAGCCTCTGGGCAGTTGGTGCAACCCTCAAACACCATATACCTACACATTTTTTCACCACTGTAAGTATACTGTATTGGCATTTACACATACAAGTACTGTACATAGGCCTACTATAATAGCAGTTTGATTAAATAAGAATTTTGCTATGGTTTATAAAAATTTTAATTTATTTCACCTTATGATGCATTTGTTTATCTGGTTGATGGCATATGAGTTTGAACACAACACAATGTGTGTGATTTACAATGTGTGCATTATTTAAATTGTCTGTAAATACAGGAATGGGGATATAGTTATTAGTTACCCAACTATGTGGTTCATGTTAGTGGAGTTAGTGGCATGGTTTGAACTACTGTAACGTCATCATAATCAATATCAGGATGTATTGTTCGGGTCACTATTGTCCCATCTACAGTTGGTGGGCCTTCCACAAATACAGTTTTTTCTGAAGTTGTAGGTGGTCCTGGTCCAATTACTATGACAGTTTCAAATTCATCTCTGGTATGTGTAACAGTGTACTCATAATCTACATGTGTTTGTATAATTGTAGGAACTTGAACTATTACTGTTTCAACTGCTTCTGTGTCTAAAATTACAGTTACAACCTGTGTGCTATCAGGAACACTACACGTTGGAACACAACATCTATTTATTACAGGCCTAACACAGCAAGCTTGTGCTGCAGGACAATCATTGTCTGAACTACAACGTTGGCAGCAACCACTTGTAATGGAAGGGCAACGTCCATATACATCTGTCAAAAGAAATTAAGGATGAGTATAAGAATGTATATACCCATAAGGATGAGTATACTTCATGGCAATAGTTTGTTAACTTGGTGCATGATATCAAAAATTCATCAAGCTATGAAATATTAAGTGCATCATTCTTAAATTATTCCATGTCGTATATATTATTACATCTAGTAGGCCTATATGCAGGGCCAGCTCAAAAGGCGGGCGATGCCTGGAGCGTCGTAGTATAGGAGGGCGCTCGCTTTTCTTTTTTTGTGAGTATTGAATAGGCTTACCCAGAAAAATCGTTTTAATTTTTCAGTTTGGTAAAACCAGTGAAAACACAGAGAAAAAATAATTCATAAAGAAAAGGTTGAAAACGCCAATTTAAAAAGTGTCCATTTTCAACTTTTGTATACATGTTTTGCTTATTTGTACTTCAACAATGTGTGCTGTTTTTGGTGTTGGTCTTTTCTTTCGGATTTAGTTGTTTTGATCTTATTATGTCCTTAAATTTCACATTCCACCAAATAAAAACGTTTTCAGAAAAATGTTTGAGGCCAATTTCTCAGGAAACGTTTTGAGAACATGTTTTTGTGCTATTGTGACCAAACCATCTTGTTGGTGACATTACTAACATGACAAAAGTATAAAAAAGGGGAAATACAAAAATCTTTATCATGACCACAACCATCTACTCAAAATGAGACAGACCAGTCAAATTACCAAAATACAGGGCCATGTACAAGGGAAGAGTTTTGAGGGGTGCATGCTGTTTCGCCGAATACAGGGACATATGGCTAAAAAGGGGAAAGGTGTCAAATGATCATAAACTCATAATAATGGTTTATTTAGAGATCAAAAGATTTTAAACATATTGATATACTGGTTCACTACTGTGTTTCTTTATGCCAGTTCCATTTGAAAGCAAAATACGTGTATTAAAAATATTTTTTCGTAATAGGCATTGAAATGATATTTATTTGAACTAAAATAAAGGGGATCAACGTGATAAATTACAACATTACAATAGTTATTCGTGTAAGTATTATATAGCTTGGCAAATTGGCATTATATAAGTAGGCCGATATGTTTTTGCAAATGGAGCACAATGATAAAAATAACATTGTATAAAAGCAACAAACTGTATAAAAATAGACTAAAATGTTATGGGCATTTTTGTATTATGATTCCTTAATTTCATTTTCAATATAATAAAATGTTTTGCTATAATTGTTAGATTTGTTGCTTTTCTTGACTAGTTAATGGTATAGTATAGAGGTTAATAGTTTAGTTCAAATAAATATCATTTTAATGCTTATTACGAAAAAAAAATATTTAATACACGTTACATATTTATATATTTAATACTTTGTCAAGTTAAATGATGTAATGAATTAACTTTGGTATACAGTACTTTATAAAAATCACGCATGAACAAAAATTAGAGTACACACATACACTTTTTCTTAGATCATTTTTCATAATTTTGTAGATAAAAAACGTGTTATAAATGAGTTTATACTCATTATCCCAATTTTTTAGCAGCTTTAACCATTTTGTTTATGACTGTTTTTAGTATTGAACTGGATGTGCGATTGTGGATGATTTTTTTTTTTAAAACGGACGAGAGCAACCAATAGTACAAAAAAAAATTATAAAAATAAAACAAACACAAAAGGAAAACAACAAAATTGTAAAGCAATTACAAATGGTAATCAAAATTAGATACGCAGATCTGAATCATACAATCAATTTAACAATATCTATGAATACAATAACTTATCGAATTTTTTCAAACTTTGCGAATTTTGAAGGGCCAAAACAGATGCATATTTGAAAAGTATTAAAGGGTACCTATTTATAATTTAGTATTGGCTTTGCTGCGTAAAGTTAACTTTGTAACTATTAAATTTTTGTGAGTATGATATTGTCAATTTGTTCGTGGTAATGGTGTATGGCGTAGCTAGGATATTTACTAGGATATATACACCCAGGGACAAAATTGGCGCCCACTCCCTGTTTTAACATTCTCCAAATACATCGAATGTTAATTTAAATTTCAATAAATCTATATAGACTAATGATTTATTATACTAAGTTCTTCAGGCTAAAGTGAATATTTTTTTTGAAACGATGCAACCAATCATATTTCAACGAATAAAAAATGTTTAATAGTATTATATTATATATATAATGTTTACTCATTTTGGCACCCTCTTCATGTGGCGCACGGAACACATGTCCCCCTCTGCACCCCCTTAGCTACGCCTATAGGGTGTTGGGTGTTAATGGTTACCAATAAATCTAGGAATTTATTTTAATCGGATGTAATTTATAATATCAAAATTTAGAATTTTTAATTTCTTACATTGCATTGATATGTGGTGTGTGTGTGTGTGCTGAAGTAAACAAATGGCAACAACAATGCCTCCTCAATACCTTCCCACATTTATAGTAACTTTAATTTAGTATTTTTTCTTATTACTTTATCAAATCAAGACTTTAAATCAAATTTATAAAAAATACTAAAGTAACAAGAAATAAGTGCCAAATTAAGTTTTTGGTTGAAATAAAATGTTAAGACAAGTGAATTCAAGCATGTGGAAATGCAAAGTTAACAAACTCTTATCATAGACATTGGATAGTTCATTGTGACAGTGATATTGAATACAAAACATGCTGAACTTATAAAGAAAATTGACAAGCATATGATTACGAGTTACTCTTCTATAATACATAAAATTAAGATTCTGCCTGTTTTTGTACGCATGAGTGAGTAGATCAAGTTTTGTTATGAAAATAAACCAAAGATCAATTATTTTAATAAAAATGCTCTAACAATTTTTACAATGTCCCAATACAAAGATCTTAAACATAAAAAAATAAGAATAAAATTCAAAGTTTCGGACAGCATACTCACTGGCTCTAAGGTGGTGCGAGCTGTGTGACCAAATCAGGTGCTAGCTTTGAGAGGGTGCCAACATGACCAGTTCGCCAGTATACCAATTTTTTTTAAAAACGAAATCCAAACTGTCTTTTTTTTAAAGAGAGTTTGGTAACGTGAAATCAAAATTTTAACTTTAAAAACAATTTTAATTGCCTTAGTTAAATAACTTATCTTTTATAATTATAAAAAGTAAAGTATAAGGGGGGGGGTGCCATCCGGAGATATAGCACCACCTAAAAAAATTGCTAGGGCCGCCTCTGAGTGTACTGTCCATCTTCTGAGAAACATTTTCTTGCAAGAAAAATTACAGTATGGTATTTTACTTCCTTAGTTTGTACTCTTAATTTATTAACTACTGATCGAAATTTTAAAAATTTACACATCTCGATATAACCAGTGCTCCCAAAATTTCATAAAATATTATTGAATTTTCTAAAACCTAAATAACTAACTTTCTGAAGGATTTTTAATGTCCAAAGTTTCAGAATATAATTGTATGTACTGTATTTTATAGTTGAGAAATGTAAAGAAAAATTCTTTCATTTCAATAAAAAAAGGCACCAAATAAGGTGAGAACATCAAACTTTCTTCTTAAATAGGTTTTTGATACGCAAAAAAACATTATTCAACATATTGATATGTTTAAAACTAAAATCGATTATTTTTCAGTGGGGAAGGGCGCACCAAACTAGCTTTCTCCCAGTATCAAGTATATTGTTGAGCCAGCCCTGAGTATATATTTTGATAGAGGTTCAAATTGTACATTTTAATAAATATAATTATGATGATATGATGAAATCGAACACCTGCTTTTTATTGCATTCAAAATTGTCATTATGTGGCAATCATGTTTTATTCAACCAATATGCAGGGTGCCTATTCAACCTATGTACCATATGTACAAAGTGGAACATGCAATTAATTAGAGCCGAAGTATCGCAAAGCCCTCAACAAAACTAAAAACTACATCATTTTTTAAAATTTTACTAGTAACGTTAATAAAAAATGATATAGTAAATCATTATATTACTGATTTAAAAAAAAAGTAATAAGATTAGTGAAAATGAAACTACATTTTTAAAAAATTAAATCGCATGTGATATATATAAATTTTACAGGTAACTCTTGCCTTATAAATTGCTGTTTTATGTATTCAATTTTTAATTATACACAGTCAACTGTATATGTATGGGTGCCAACAGAATCTTGGAAAAACTTGTAGAATGGTATTATCAAAATTGGTGATGAACTATTCACGAATTTGCCCTCCAAATCCATGATGAAAAACAGGATTCTGTAAGAGACTAGCCATGGTCCAGGAGACCAGGTTCCATTTGCACAGAGGAAATACTGAAGTATGTGGAGAAGAATATTCAAAAAGAATCGGAAAAGTTGACCAGAAGGCATTCAGGTCAGTCGGAGCTGGGGATGTCTTGAACGTTACTGCCAGTGGCAGAATTTAAAACCATCTTCTGGGGGAGTACCTAAAATTTCATGACGAATATGTCTAAAAAAATTACATCCTGATTGTGGCAAATCAAACTCCAAATGAGTGTTTAAACCCCAAATTATCTACAATTGAACTATTTTTACCTCTTTTCACGAAAACATCCATATAGTATTAAACACGTCATTGAACTAAACATGTTCGGAGAGGGGGGGGGGGTTAAGTCCCCTGAACTCCCGTGTACATCCGCCAGTGGTCACTGTGGCGCATTTAAGGAAAGATTTTTACTTGTACAAGGTGCAATTGATGCAAGAACTGAAACCATCAGATTATTAGCAAAATTAAAATTTTGCAGTTGCTTTCAAGAATTGGTATGCACTATGCGTGGAAGTGGATCACTGGTTTAGAAAATACAATTCTACGAGTTTGTTCGTTGTTCTGTTGTGAATGTTTGCATGCATAGTTTCCAAGATGTCTACTTGTAGAATGTTAAGTTGCTGAAAAGAACAACTTTAAAAAAATTATAAACCAAAAATGTTATTAAAGTTTTAAATTCCTTCTTGACCCCTGTATGAACATTGATTTAACTGTCATTTATGGCAACAATTACTAAGAGGAGTTCAAGATATAAGCAAGCTTTTATGCGATTTTGCTTCAATATGTGATTTGGTGGAGTGCATCTACAGTGATTAAGTGCACCTTTTCTGCACAAAACATGTGGGTCACATGTGGCACAAATCCATGTCCTTATGCTAAGATTTTGTCTGCCGCATTTTCAAGTTTTTAAAAATTTTGTCATGTGATTTTTTATTTATGCAAGATTTCACAACATTTTCAAGTATTGATAAATTAAGTCTTACAAGAAGTTGGACATGTTTTTTCCACACTGTTTAAACATGTGGGAAACTACACCATGGAACATGGAATATAAAAAACGGAACACTTGCCTAGAGATCTGCAGCACAACATTGTTCTACATCCGGAACAACAACTAGATTGTCTGTTGCAGTTACTGATTCCCATGTTGCATTGATTTCTGCCCGCATGTACCACAAAGTTTTGACTGCGCAATGGACACGAACTGATTCTGTTAAAACCTGTAATGATAACATAAATTTTAAAACTTTCAGTGAAAACATGGGTTTTGAAAAAGCTAAATTTAACATAGAATAAACTAAACACTTTTCATGGCAAAGTCGTTATGGGGCGATAATTAGCTGGATCATCATTTGGACCCTTCTTATGGATAAAAAAGTTGTACCTTCTTTAAATGCATTTGAAAAATTGACAACATTAATAATGAGTAGTGTTTTTACGAGGAAATTATTGTCAGTGACAATAAAAGTAGGGATATAATTGTTATCAATTGCATTTATGTTGGTAAGCTTTTTAGCAGAATTAACAATATCAATGTCAGATATTTCATTCATAGTAAACGTCTCTGGTATAATCGGGTATGTAAAATTAAGATTTGCATGGTTATTCAGTAAGTCAAAATTCAGCGATAAAATTCAGCAAAAATCTTTACATGTTCTTGATCGTTAAGGCTATTTTTATTATGATAAGTTATTCAATTTGATATTTTGTATCTATTTTGGCAGTTGGGGTATGGAGCACATTTTTTAATTGTTTCCATGCTGCTTTTGAGTTGCCATTTATTCTTGTATTTTTGAAAAATGCCTCTTTTTCTCTATTAATTACATATTTTGTATGTTGTATTATGTCCAAGTATTTTTTAACGTTTTCATCAGTGGTATAGGCTTACAAATTTTTTTTTTATGTGCATTATTTTTTTTAATTATTAGCCTCCTAATCCCTTGTGTGTACCAAGGCAGTCTTTGTGATATTTTCCTTTTTTGAAACTTTGTATCTTTAATAATCTCAGGGAAGTTATTCTTAAATAGGGTTATAAAAATCTCCAGAAATATATTTGTATTTTCATTAATATTATTTGGATATGATCTCGGACCAGTCAACAATTAAAAGTTGCTTAGAAAGCGCAGTCTATTTTGTCTTCTGTGAATTTGTGTGTTCATTAGAACGATTAAAAGAGTAATTAAATTTTATTTTTGCAATTACAGGTAAGTGTTGGATCAATCCCAGTCTAAAATTTCTGCACATATGAATCGAATATCAGATGCTACCCCTCAATAGTCGGCACCTTGTCGTGGTGAGCGGGCTTGCGTGCCTCTGTCCATGAGCTAGACCAGCAGGGTTACCCAAGCTGGACAAGTCAACGATGGAGGCCAGTCTAAGACCGACTGGGATGGGCAATATAGACCATTGTGGTTAAAAACCCTCTTTTCTTCTCTTGGCGTCAAACTTGGCAGCTTTACGGTGACGGAGAGGAACGGTAGGAGAGGCATGGAAGTGCCTGTTTTGGAAGATGTAGTCGAATCCTTGTGACTCGGCCGCGGGATCAAATCACTGTGGCGTGCTCTCTTGGAGGCCAAAAGCCCTATAGTATAGGAATGGGAAGGGCCAGTTCCATGTTACTGGAGCTTAGGGTCTTCCCCGCTTCTGACAGAACTGCACAGGTTTCGACCACGAGAAAGTGACCAGAGACTGACTTTCTGGAGCATGTTGTGTTCCTGCACCTTAAGTGAGGAACCCCCTGACCGGGGAGAGGTTGTTACCTCCTTTTTTCACTTTTTCTCTGATGGTTACAACTTTAAATCCCCCCTTAACGACCAGTGTTCCACTGCTCTCCCTACCTTCCTCAATGAACTCTGCACACAGTGCTACGTCTCCAGGTGACTTGGCTTTGCTGGCGAATCCCATTTTACCTCCTGCCCAGCCAGGCCGTCCTCTAGCTTGGAATACCCATATAAGATTTTTTATTCTCCACAAAATCAATGGTAGTTTTTTGTCAGTCCCGCTTATCTTCATTCATAACATGTTACTCTCGTTGGTTTAGTAACTGATGTTTCCAAGCTTGGCAATGGAAACCTTTTGATGAAAGTACGATGCTAAACAGGCTCAAACCTTGTCGGCCATTTCTTCTTTTGCTGATTTCCCAGTGACCATCCTTATTCATCATTCTGTGAACTGTAGTAAAGGAGTCATTTATCGACGAGATATAATCTGCTCCTCCGATTAAAAATTGTTGTGCAACCTGGATTCTCAGCATGTTGTTCATTTCAGGCGCCTCACTCGAAAAGTTGGTGATGACAGGGTAGTGACTGGTGGGTTTGTTCTCACTTTTTTCACTTCTACCTTACCCATTTCTGTCAAGGTGGCTTGGTTGAATCTTCCTTTCAGGCCCTTTGTTCCCAACCCATTCCGTTGTTTTGCCTGCCAAAAGTATGGCCACAGCGAGTCCCGCTGCTCTACCCCCAAAATGTGTGGTGCATGCGGCCTTCTTGACCACTCTCCAGCGGTGTGCAGACAATCGCTGTGCTGTGTGAATTGTTCTGGCCGTCATCCTTCCTGGTTTATGCCAGAAATTTCAAGACAAAAAAAGTATTCAACAATAAGTGGGAGTAGTTCTCACTGTTTGTGAAGAACATTTTTCTAATGGCAACTTGATATTTATATTAAGGTTTCAACTGATAACGAAAAGATAGTTTTTTTAAAATTAAATACCATTTTATTCTATAAATGAAAAAAAGGTTTTTACATTTATGAGAATGTTCTCATAAATGTTAAAAAAATGTAAAAACTTTTTTTTTGTTTATAGAATAAAATGGCATTAATTTTAAAAAAACTATCTTTTTGTTATCAGTTGAAATCTTAATATAAGTATTCAACAACTCCGGGTGAATCGAAATCTTTCATTTCCAGAAGCTCACTGTGATTTTTACGCCGAACGGCCCAAACAATCTTATGCTTCTGTTACTTCAAAGATAAATAGACCGCAGACTCGTTTCAGTGCCACGCAAACTGCCACAATTGTTACTCAAACTTGTGACGATCCCTCACTGCTTATGTCCTTTAGCCCAGCCATTGTGTCGACACCACCACCAATTCCCACTTCTTCCACAACTGTTTTTTGGGAACTGTTGGTCCCCCTGATGTCTCCTCGCTCCCGGAGCGTTCCCACCCCTCAAGGCGATACCAAACGCGCACAAGAATCTTGTCCATTCGAAGCCTCCAGTGAAGCTTGTGTTCATTTCAGCTGTCTTTGGTGGGAATATCGTGACACAACTTTCACTCTGGAAGAGAGTTTCCTTCAAGTCCTACCTGAAGTCCGGTTCTTAGGCATTCTTCTAGATCATCGTCTTAGTTGGCTTCCCCATATTTGCCAACAACACGTTTGCTGCCGTAAAGCTCTCGATCTCCTCCGCATTTTAAGTCATCAGTCGTGGGGAGCAGACCGACAGATTTTGTTGACACTGTATAGGTCTTTATTTTTTCTCAACTGACTTATGCATAGGTGGTTTCTCCTCTGCTTGTAAATCTTATCTCACTTGCCTTTATAGCATCCAGCACGCTGGTATCCGTTTAGCTTTAAGAGCTTTCCACACAAGCCCTGTCATCAGCATGTGCGCAGAGAGTGGAGAACCCTTTTCAACATTTGATGGATGACAGAAATTGCCGTTATGTTGCATGGCTATATGCTTCGTCTGACAACTATGCTTACCCATGCGTTTTTAACCAACACCATTTGCAGAACTATGCTCGTCATCCAAGGGCCACTCAACCTAATCCTTTCAGCCTGCCACCTGGCCATCAGTCTTATCAATCATGCTGACTTTTCTCTGCCCTTGGTCGTTACCTGAGATCACATTTCACTTGGAACTTAGCCATCTGCGAAAAGATTTCACTCAACACTTCGAGTGTGTAGGCCAGTTTCGTCGTCTCCTTGACACACAATGGATATGAAGCTGTGTACATTGATGGCTCTAAACAGGAGGATCTTGTAGGCGTTGGGTGTTTCTTGCTGGTGGACCTTTCACCAATGGCTGCCTGCCCAATATTGCATTGTTCTGCCGAGTTAATGGCCATTGCTCAGGCAATTTCCCTCTGCCTTTACTCTGGTGCATATCAGTTTCTGATTTGCACTGACTCCCTTAGCGAACTACATGCACTCCATGATTATTATTTCTTAAACCCTGTGGTTTCACTTATTCATGATTGGTACATCATCATGTTTGATTGGGCAATATGGTTGTGCTAGTGTGGGTGCTGGGTCATGTTGGCATCCCCAGCAACGAGCTCGCATATGCTGCGGCTAAGCTCGGGCTGATCTCCCCATTTTTCACTGATCAGGTCGACTTCTCGGACCTACAGTTATGGTTGAGAAAAAATTCATGGTTTATCCGCACAACATGGTCACATGAATGGTTCAACACCATCTGTAACAAACTTTGTGTCATCAAGGATACAATCACTTCATGGTCTGGTCTTGCTGATTGATTTGATGACCTTTGTTTTTCTTTGTTGTTTTTACTTTCTTTGTATTGATTTGTCTCTCTTTATTCTCATGTACAGTTTTCGCTTTTGTTTTCTGACCTGTTTAGTGGGTGCCACATAACACGCCCTTAGGCAGTGTTATCAGATTTAAACCTCACCTTTCTCTAATTACCTACCTATCTACCTATTATCATTAATTGACTGGGGGCTCCCAAACACAACTGCACGTAGGGCCCCATAAACTATAAATCTACTGGTGTTGAGGCCATCGCATCGGCAAACTTTGCCGGATCTCTTTGTGCACACATTAAACAAGAACAAGGCGCCGGAAGTTCAACAATGCACCCTGAATGAGTACGATGTGATTCTGGTTCATCATGGCAGATCGTGAGAATCGATAACACTTTCAGAATCAAAAACTATTTCCGAGACGCTATCTTTCCCTCATTGAATGCAGAATGTGTTTTTAAAGCTGTTGGGTTTTGACCAACTTATCTAGTGTGCTTTTTAAGTTATATGTTTCTGTGGGTCCCATATGACAAGCCTTTGGGCAATTGGTGTGCCTCTCAAAATCTAATATCTTAAAGGTTGGAAACCTTTTGATGGGTTGTAATTAGCATATCCATTTTGTCAATGATCTGAAACATTTGAGGTATACGGTTTTGGTCAGGTTAACAAACAAAACAGATAAAATGGTTGAGACAACCATTAAAATTACCTTCGGTCAAAATAAGATACTAATCTAATACCTTTGCTAATCCTGAGGCTAGGATTAGCAAACCATGTTCCAACAAGGAGATAAGCAAAATGGATTTCGAAGATGGTTGTTTGAATAAAATTCATTGGTTGAACTGACATTATGAAAACAAATGAATGTATGAAATGTTTTAAAAATCTCAAAACAAATCAAATTGAAGCAAATCATAAAGAATTAACTTCAATGGACTGGTCATTGGGACCACTGAATTAAGGCATGAATACAATAGTGTTCTCTCTGTATTGGAGTTTAGTAAATAATTTTCTTAGCCATTCAACATTCATTTGTTGATGTAAGATGGTTGGGAGTTTGCAGTATTATGATTCAAACATATGAAGTGAACTAAGCGTGTGAAACTGAACTTAGCATAAATGTTTTGCTTGTTTCCTTGTTTTGCTTGTTTCCTAAACTTTTTCATAAGGTCTCAAGACAATATATGCCTACTATATTCAATTGTAACTCACCTCGGGGTGAAACGATGACATCTGATCCTCGTGCTGAACATACTGGTTGTATGTTTTTCAGTGTTTGTGTAACAATGATTTGTTTCACTTGCTTGGCATTTTCTTGATCTGTTATTGTTTTGGGGAAAACAGAATTCGGAAAGGCGACATTTTGTGAAGGGCAGCATTTGTTGTATTTTTTACAGCATTCGTTTCCATTTATGACTGTGCATCTTGAACAAGGAATTAAATCTCGCGATGCTGGTCCACTTCGTTTAACAATGTACCTTGCATTATTCTTTGCATGAAACTGATAATTCATTTCAGAATCAAGTACATTCGGTGTCAAAAATATTGACACCAGAAATAAGATGCAACTGCAATAAGAAGAAAAAACCTGAATGAGAATATTTGCTTTGGTTTAGGTATTATGCATAACAGCTTAGATGTTACGTATTAGATAACACTTTTTAAGGTAGTTGTATATGCTTCAATTCCATATATAAGACTGGTGTCCTTCAAGGCAGAATCCTCAGCACCACAGTGTTCGCCGTTGCTATCAACTTCATTGCCCAGCAGGTTCGACCTCCCATTTTTGCCTCCCTATATGTTGATGACCTGGCTATTTTTTATTGCTCTTACCATTACCACCTATCTGTTGCCGAACGTCAACTTCAAACAACTATCTACCGGCTGGAGGTTTCGGTTGTTGCGAACGGTTTCCACTTCTCACCTTCTAAAATTGTGTGTCCACTTATGTCAGCACAAGGTGCACTCTTCTTCACCCTCAGAACCGACATTTCAGTCCAGACTGTTCACTTCCTTGGGCTGACTACGGACCACCATCGTAACTTGCTGCCTCACCTACGTCTCCTTGTCCACTGCTGCAAGGGCATCGATCTCTATATCTTAAGTCACTAATCATGGGGAGCTGATCGCCAGATGCTTTTATCTCTGTACAGATTATTAGTCTGCTTCTGTCTAACTTATGCCTCAGTTGTTTTCTTGCGTGAAAATCCTACCTCTTTCGTCTTCGCAATGTCCACAGCACCAGCATCAGGTTAGCCCTTGAGGCCTTTCGCAGTAGCCCAATTGCTAGTATGTGTGTCGAAAGCGGTTAGCTCCCCTTCCATCACCTTCTTGACAAACAAAATTTTAGTTATTTCGCACGGCTCCGCTCCACCCCCAATAACCCCGCATTTTCATCTTTTACACAGCCCTTTTCTCCTACCTACTTCCACCTTCCCATCGCTACCTGCGCTCTCGGCATTCATGCTGCTGAGCAATTCAAGCCCACTGACTGGCCTCTAGCCTTTCTCTGCTTGATATCTTTTACCCCCTACCCCTGAAATCTTACTGAGGTTTCTCCTTCTTCCAGACCTCAACCTCCTTTGCAAATCTACTCCTGCCTCTGAGTATGTGGGTCGCTTCAATCGCATCCTCCACGATCATCTTGTGTTCGAGCCATCTACACTGATGGCTCCAAAACTAAAGACCAGGTAGGCTTTGGTTACATGTCACGCTGGTGAACCTTTAGCGGAAGCCTTCCCACCCAGTATTCCATCGTCTCTGCTGAACTAGTTGCTATTGCCCAGGCGCTAGCCATGTGCTTGTCCATTGATGCTTCCCATTTTCTCATTTGTTCAGACTCCAATAGTCGACTCTATGCCCTTCAAGACCTATTTTTGATAAATCCCTTGGTCTGTTTTATTCACCGGCTCCATTTTCTTTCTACCCGTCTCAACACCATCTTGTTCTCGTGAGTTCCTGGTTATGTCTTGATCGCCGGGAACTACCAAGCAGATGCTGCTTATAAGGTCGGCCTTACTTGCCCTTTCTCCACGCACCTTGTTTCTCCTCTTGGCGTACAGTCATGGTCTAAAAATACTCTCCATTCGGTTTGGCACCACAAATGGCTTTGCATCACCTACAATGAGCTTTGTACTATCAAGCCTTCTACCACAGTTTGGGATACAACTCACAACACTGTTCGAAAACATGAGGCACTTTGCACTCGCTCTTTCTCGGCTGAGACTTGGCCACATTGTTTTCGTATGCCTACCTTCTTCATGGTGAGTTTCTCCCTTTCTGCACCCCATGTGCTACCCAACTGACTGTCTAACATGTTCTCGTCGATTGTCTTCTCCTCTCTTCCCTCCGCAAGCTCTGTTCTCTACGCTTTACTCTCTCCCGTATCTTAAGCAACTATCCCCCTGAACGCCCTTGTCTCTTCCACTTCCTGCATCTCTCACACTTTATTGACCATGTAACTGTCTCTTGTTTTTCTTTCTTCCTTTCTTTTCCCTAACTTCAGTGGGTGCCATATGACCCTGCAGTCGGTGCACCCTATCCTTCCCCATCTACCTACTTACTAGGGTTTGGAAACCGGTATTCAAATACCGGTAAATACCGGTTTCGAAGTTTGGTGGGTAATACCGTTACCGAAACATAAATACCGGTTTTCTTAAGTTATCGTTTACTCCGTTTTCTAATTAAAAAGAAAATCAGTAGTAAAATAACAGTGTTATTGCCGTCTGCCATAAGCAGTTAACCGGTACTGTACTGATTATATACACTTATACAGTATGTGAGTACTTTTCACACATATACATCCGTACTTATTCAGCAATAATAATGTTCAGTGCTACAATGAAGATTGATGTTGCTAACAATTTTTTTTAGGTTTTTCTCTTATAAAATGATTCTGTTCTATACAGGGTCAGTCAAAAAGTTGTTACAATTTAGCCTGTATGGATTGGTACGTGTTTATAATTTATTCAATAAATCTTTTTATTATTATAAGTATAACAAATTTATATAATTGCAAATAAAATTAATACACTCATTTCACCTTGCATACACCCATGTGAGTGTCCTGAAAAAGAATAAACTTTTAGTCTAAAATTTACATGATGTCCATAAAATGGTAACAATGTTTTGACTGAATTGTATAACAGTAACACTCTTTTTTGTCAATTTTAATCTTTTCCTTTGTCTCGGTCTGCTGATTACTAAAATTCACTTAAAATCCAGCACAAATAAAAGGAATAATAAAATCAAATGTTCATTAGTTCCGATGCACTATAGGTCATAATGTTAACACACATCAAAATACAATAATAAAAGTTTTGAATTGAGATAAGCATTAGTTTTTGAGTCGGTCTGACGCTCTTTGAGGGAATTAAACACATTATTGATGTATTATATTAGATGGTTTCAAATTTACTTTGTATTTTGTTTGCGGACACGTGAGAATCGGTGTGTCTAAAATTAAATAAAATTTAACTATTATTAACATTATACCTGTCGAAATTATTTCATATTTTCCCCTTACACAATTTTAATATTTTTTTATTTACATGTAGTGATAGTAATCATACATGTAGCCGACCTAGTACCCGATGTATTTGTAAGTTTTTTAACCAATAACTA
>JAQIWH010004871.1:0-15877 GCA_034695005.1 Cryptops parisi
TAATTAGTATACCAAGTTTAAAGTGTCTACGATACTGGGAACATATGTAAAAACGAACTTCAAAATTTGAAACAGGATGAAACATTTTTTACGACTAGTCAAGTTAAATAAAAGGTTGTAAAAACAAACATTGCTTTTTGGTACAACTTCTGTTTCTTCGGATGAATCTGGTTTACACTCAACAAATGAGCACTACTGTATATGTAATAAACGATATATGTATGTATGTTTATTTAAAAACAAACATGTGGCTCAGAACATCAGCAACACTCTACCTGAAAAAACTATTTTTCACTTGCCAATAGCTCCGAATTGACACAACATTTATTCGTCAAAATTTAATGGATTTCATTGTCACGCGGGACTAATCTGTGTACCGAATTTTAAGACCCTACGACACACGGAGTCTGTTTAAATCTACGATTTTAATTAATAAAAGTTTTTGAAAACTGTTAAGACGCCAGGCCAAGTTAAATAAGAGCTTGTAAAAAAAAACTGCGTCTTTTCAATTACTTCTTATACAACGTCGTCATCCCTAGAAAAAACGCGTAAAATATATTTTTGCCGTAATGTGTAACGTGTTTATTAGAACGAGTCTGGTTTATACTTCAAACACGTTGTTTTGCTGGTAAATACGGAAACGGAAGAATAACATTGTAATCTGCAAGTGAAAAAAGTCAGTTACTGTTGTGAAAGCAAGACCATCCATGGTGTATAGAGAAAAAATGTCCATTCGATGTGACGATGTAAATGATTTATTAGAATTGTTAAACCCCAAGTTATTTGTTGTCATTCAGTTGACAATATAGTTCATTTTAAAACCCTTTGCCTACTGTGTTATTTGTCAACGATCCAAGAACTTTGGTCGCTGGGACGACGACTGCCTTCCAGCAGCACCGACGACCCACACGACCACAGATATATCATCACAGCAACACTTTTTGAAGAGACCCTTTGTGTGACAATATCTCAGAATTGACTGGACGACATCGAATCGTCTAAATTTGATACAACAAAATTTCTTACAACTCCAGCTTATGTTCACAATTTTAGTTCTGTATGTCGTTTGGAACTTGCCAAAAAAGAGCTCAAAGCTGTTGATCCATTTCAACCTCAAAATGAGTTAAATAAAAAAAAATTATTTGGGGGGGGGGTTAGGCTGTTTTCAACAATAGCAAACGCAACAATGCATACCATTCATTCAAAAAGTTGGCTTCAAAAAACACGTTGTCACATCCTACACTCAAAAGTGAAGTTAAAGAAAAAGTAGGTTAAAAACAATGATGTTATTGTTATTTACTGATTTGTAACTGCAATTCCTTTCCCATCCATCCGGAATGTTTGGTTAGCTTAACAGATTGTCTCCATTCTTGATTCTGAAAGATTTATTACAATTACAGTTTTGGTTATTCCACTTAAAATTATGATAATTTTTATATTTTTTATTTTTCAATGAAAATAAACTGTATACAAAACCTTAAAAAAATAAAATGGAACTGTTAACATACCATTTAAACTACTTCACTACATTTACAGTACAAAATATATCAATTTGTCGCTTCATGCAACATAATCACTTTTTTTATTATCCTGCAATATACTGTACAGTCGGGCCTCCTATAATAATGAACTACTATTTTAACGAGAGTTCATTACAACAAGCGGCTTTAAGAATGAAATTGTTGATATGATAATATAAGTAACAAAAATCCGACAACGAGACTCAATACAGACTACTCTTTTAGTCGACTCTCATTAGGTCTCGTAGTGAAGGTATCGCTTCGCGCATTGTTTTTTAAACAGTAACGTATTGAAATTGAAACAAATTACATAAAAATTTGCAACTGAGGTAAAAATAAGTGAATTTTGTATATCATATGAGGTATTCACTTATACATCTACTGTGTATGTTTGTTTAAATATAATTTATTTTATTATAGAATGCGTGTCAAGAAGGCATTTTGCATGACTCCGGCGCTTTGCAGGGTAAAACGCTGTTCGTGCAACGATTTTTCCAATAACGAGGATTCTGCTTGCACAATTAAACTCATTTGTATGACACTTGACAGTATTTGAAACTGATAAGGGGCATTAGGTGCATTAAAAATGGTCATAAGCATACTCTTTATGTTGCCTACTATCATATACAGATATACTGTACGTACATACATAATGCAAAAAAAAGTTGTTTTTTTGTTATTTCTTTGTTTCGATTTATGCGAAATTAGATTTATGCGAATTGAAACTTATGCAATCTGAGTTATTTCGATATCTAATTTATGCATGTTTTGAGTAATTCTATTTTTAATTTCTGCACGTTTCAATTTATGCGAATTTCGATTTATGCGAAATTAAACTTATGCGGTCGTTGAGTAATTTGATATTCAATTCATGTGAGTTTTGAGTAATTTTATTTTTAAATTTTGCAATCTTTGATTTATCTCTTTTCTTTTTCTATATATGCGACTATATATCCATTGGACTTATGACATGAAGTTTTTGATTTATCGAATGACTTATGCGGGTCTCGTTTTATGCGGGGTTTTTTACATTGTACTACACAGTGTATTCTCATAAACGACTGTAGATGACTGTATACGTTTAATTCCCAGCTCACTAGGAATTCCCAGCTCGCTGATTAACACACAAGTGAGGCTGATATAAAGAGTACTGTATAAAAAGAAAGTCCTTTGAAACTTACTCGTATGTCCACATCAATATCAGGAACGACATCATGACTTTCGTTTAAATCGTCCGTATCTTGAGAGACCAATTTTACATTAGTAGTGTTGGAACGAATATCCCGTGCGTCCAAGGTGGCACATTCATCCCCAATGCGTTTTACCAGTTTTCTAGACTCATACGATTGGATGACAAACCCTACTACGATATCGTTATCTTCTTCGCTCGAACTGATTTGGGTGAGAGTGCGAATGGGGTCCGACAGATAATATTCAATCCGAGAATGAGTTTGGTAAACGAACACTGCCAAATTTGCCAGAAGCACCGACAACCAGAACAACTTGAAACAACGACTTCGACGTTTGTTGAAAAAAACGTGAGCGTGAAACGTGGACTCTTTGTTGATCTTTCTTTCTGCGAGACATTTCCTCACTCGAGTTCTGAGCAGTTTGTCCAAAAGTCTTGTACTTTTGTCAGGGCCCCGTCCTGGTCTCACGTGGGTCGTAAAATAATACATTGCTGTGTTACTGTTCAGAGTATCACCAACTTTATGGTGTGTATGAAAATCTGATAATAGATTATGTACGACTCAGAAGAGTAAGAAATCGATTTCTTATTTAAAAAGTTTGCTTTGATTAGGCGTATTGAATAACAAAAACTGCTTGATTTATGACTTCATGACTATACGGAATTTGTCATTAATGGTTTATTAATTTTTTTTATATGCACAATCTATTCAACTCGTAAAGTTCCCCAGTGAACATAAAATATATTCTATAAAATAATCGTAGAAAAAACAAACTAAAAACGTTTTTGCTTCATCCATGAATGCTTTAGTTTATGACATTTTTCTTAATAACAATATTGGTAATAATCATGAATGAAAAAAAGATTGAATCAATTCAGCCTAGTTGTATTTGTACATAAATCATGTGATGCTTAATGTCGTATTTTATGTATTTATTTGTTAGTTAAAAAGTTATTATTTTTTTACATTTTTTTTTACATATTTTTTATTTAATTATTCTACCGCTACTAGTATGTAACCCGTGCTATATCACGTGGAAATAATGTTTTTTTTTGTGTACACTTGCGTTATGGTTGTTATAGATTTTCTGGTGAATAATGTGTGTTTTGCATGTGGTCATGGAAACATTTTTCCACGGACAGAAAGAAAGATACCTGTCTTTTATACATTTTGATACAGTGAAATCCGGTTATTATAATCACGGATAATGTTAGCAATCTGTTATTGTTATCAAAATTATCCCAGCACATTTTTTAATGTTGTTTTAGCCATTGTTTAATGTTATCACCGGGTATTGTTATCAAAAGCACAAGTCCAATAGTGATCATCATAACAACTAGATTCTACTGTATTATAGAGAGAGAGTCACACTTGCCTTGTATATACTTTAATATCTACAAAGCACAGTTTGTTTATTTAGTTTCTTATTCGCTATAGACTTTTATTCTTTCATACAATTGACTCCAACTTTTGTACTTCTACATAATTCCATTTCCAGTTAGCGATTGTATGTTATTGCCAACATAAAATTTGTATTGTATTAAAAAACTAAACAAAAATTCTTTATGATTCCGCTTCGTGATTTTATGCTCACAGTGGTATTAATAATCTACATACACTACAATAAACACAATTTAGTTAATGTCTGTCTGTGCATGAATGAATCAAATACGGTTGATTTTACGAAACCGATTTTACGAAACTATGCATTTAAGAATGGGTCTGGAGGAGGTTATAGGCTATATATACTCTATTTTGTTCATTTTAGAAATTTTATTAAGAAGTTTGCAATACGTTCTTTGTACACCCATTTTCACAACATAAGTTTTTGTTTATGTTCAGGCTGGTGTTGTTCGGCAGGAGGTTATTGAGAATAAATTACAAATTGAAAGGCTCGATGCAGTAATCGGTCAGCTCCAATTTTTGCCGAACGATGTTGGCATTTTTTCTCAGAACAGCTGATTCATATTGTGAAAATATTTGAGCCAATCTTTTCTTAAAATTTTTTTACATACTTTTGTTATTATACGTTTTTTATATGTTACTTATGTGTAATATGAAAAATGAAGCTGGTTGAAGATACCTTCTCTAAAATGTTAAAAAATCGTAACTTATCGGTCACTGCACCGAGTCCTTCAATTATTATTAGTACACCGAGTCGAAAAAACATTCTAAATTCCTTGTACATTGTGAAGTTATTGTTTTTGAAGTTTGTGAGTTTTTCGTTCTTCTTCACAATTAGAGGTCGCAAATTATCGAAAATATTTTTATCGATAAATTATCTAAAAAAAAAAAATTGGATTATCGATAAATTAATATCCGGTTAAATTAGCTGTTTTTAAGATAAGAATAAAATAAATTGTAACATTATGAACACAAATGTTAATGAGATTATTTGATCATATGACAGCCATATTTATTTACAAGTATTGTAATTAGCCATTTAAAATAAAACTTTTTTCTTATAACAAATTGCTTTCGTAAATACAGTACAAATAAAAATTTGTCGATTGAGCCTGAAGTTAAAAATTCAGGAAGTTTAATTAAATTTATCGATAAAGAGTAACGATAAATACACGATAGACGACTTTCATTTATCGATAATGTTTTATCGATTGCGACCCTTACTCACAATTCTCTATCTCATTCAATCAATTTATGAATAAATATAAGAACAGTCATTGAAAGCTACCAATAAAGATAGTTTGGTCCCAAAAACGTCAAGTGATACTGAAATAGTCACACTGAATAGTAAATAACAAAATTCTCACCATTTATTAAACCTTCGGCATGGATGCTACATGCTTGTAAAATCAAAATATGTTGTAAAGAAATTCGCATTTATTTATTTTATTTATTTTTATTTTTATTTATTTTTATTTAGACTGTTTTTTTTATTGTTGGTCACAATAAATGTTTCTCATACGATCTTTCACTTTGGTTTAAATTCTTATGGGTTTTTACACGTGAGTTTTTGTTATTTTGACTTCTGCCTTGGAATTGGTGTAACGAAAAGTGCAGTCGAATAATTATCAATAATGTTTTTTTAATAGAAAACAAAGATTGAAAAATTCTCGCTTTAAACTGGGAGCTTCCGTTCATGGTTCCACCAGTATTATGATAATTTATTTTGAAATTTAATCACATGGGTGAAATAATCAGAACTCAGAAATAATCAGAAATAATCAGAAATTTTTGGAAATACGACTCTCTGGACTGGAGTCTTCTTCCATTACTAGAGGGAGACCTAAGTTGATATCGATCATTAAAATAAGTTTCGTTTTCTATTCTGTAACATATACAGTATTGTTATACGTTATGTTATGAATTTAAATTTATTAATTTCACATCCAACTTGGGTTAAAATACATACATTAAATTTTATGTTTTTTTTTACAAAAATAATATTACAAAATTAAAAAGCAAACCTTAAAAGAACAAAGTTCAATGATATAAAACGTATTTATAAAAAAAAAAAATTAAAATGTAAATATTTATTGAGACATTTACTATTAGTATAGGTGAAATCAATTTTGTAGATAGTTATTGACAGGTGATTCCAATTGTTGATATAATTGAATGGTTACCGGTTGAAGGCCTGGATGTATTCTATTTTTTAAAAGCAAATTTTATGAAATGGATTTGAAACATTGATTGTCATTTTGATCGACGGTACTATACGATAATAGACATCAAATGGGCTCCAGTTAACATTCGTTAAAAAAATTAAATGAGCATTTGGGTATTTTTAAGTAGCAAACATGCTTTATAATTTATTTCTATCTTTTTATAATACATATCAAAATAATCGATTTATAGTTTGTTTTGCAATTAAAACAATTTGTTATTTTAGTATGTAAAAATGAAAACTTATTTGAGACAATTATATTCACGTGCAAGTCTGCATGGGGAAACATAGCTATTGCAATGAAGAACAACAACGTTAAACGCTTTCCTGTATAACACAGCGCAAAGCTACAGCTTTGTTAGGCTTTCCATCGCAACACATTGCCTACAGCTTTTTAAAGTTTTACAGCGTAACACAGCGAGTTATGACAGCTTTTAAGATTCACTTACACGTAGCTGCTATTAAATTGAAACTGACTACACGACATAAATGAACATACATAATTACAATCAACCATTTAAAATACATAATTGAACAATGCAATTTCTGGAACGAAAAAATGAATTCCAATAAAGACAATAGTAATTTTTTTATGATTCATCATTAGTATTACTTTTAATAAGTGCTATAATTTTGCATCCATGCGCAAAATGTTAACCATTAAACATTATACCAGTAAATAAAAATTACATTCAATTTAAAATGTTTGCAATGAAACCACATAAAAATGAACATTATTATTATATCAGCATTTTCACTTGAATACCAATAAATATTGATGGAGTATTTATTTTAATTAAAAAACTTGGTAAACAAAAAAAAAATTTAATACAATAAATGTTATTTAAGTTTCTCCTTATTAGCACAAAAGTACCTGAAACTTTATTACTAATGTTAACAAATTCTGAACAATTTTGTGTCAATTATGTATTAATAAAATGACAAAGTTCAAATTTTAAGCTGATGCCTAGAAGCTTCAAAACATTTTCAGTTTTTATAAATTAGATTATAAAAACAAATAATTAAAAAAACTGCGTTTTTGATAACTTCTTTTACAACTTCGTAATCACTAAAACAGACACATGGAAATATACTTTGGCTAAAGTATGTTACATGTTTATTTGGATAAATCAATTTTATATTCTCAACAACAAATGGTTATTCATGTAATAAACTGTACTGTAGGTAGTAAATTATATATAAAAAAGCATTTATTTTTGTGTACAACAATGTTTGGTGGTTTAAAATGCAGTTATATTGTCAACGACACTTTTCGAGAATAAACGGACCCTTCGTGTGACAAAATCTTAGAATTTACTGTACATTGATTCGTCTAAATTTGATACAACAAAAAGTTCCACGACCTCAGCTTATGTTCAAAATTTCAACTTTGTAGGTTATCAATAACCTATCAAAAATAGCTCAAATAACCACTGTTGAACTACTTCAACCTTAAACTAAGTTAAATAAAAGAAGTTAATAAAATGGAAAATTTATACAAAAACCATGTGTTTATCCAAAATACATCTCTTCAAGTCATTCAATTTTTAATTCAGTTGAAAATTAGTTTAAAAAATTAATTTAGTCTCCACCACCTGCTCGCACCACATTACTTCTACACAATAATTACATTTTCTGAACAATGGTAAGCCGAGTCAAATTTATTTTTAGTTTTTAAATGTTTTGTTCCACGAACATTACTTTTCTAACAGTCGTCTTTTGTTTAGTTTTTTTCTTTATTTTTCTTTTGGCCAACTGGTCATTGACAAATGCAAAGAGTGATTCTACCAGCTGTACTAAAGTTAATATAGATGCCCCCAGAAACAGCCCGAGGTTACCCCCAATATCACAAATGAAGGCAATGAAAGTGTAGGAAAACGATTCTTCCGTATTCTGGATGAGATTGCTAGCGAAAGTGATTATTATGTTAAAACTGTTAGGGTATGGCCTTTGCGTCACTGCTTGGACGTTCATCGCGTACTGCATCTGATGACATTTTCTAGGACAGGAACAGGATACGGTATCAGTGTCTTGGTAGATCTGATGGGAAAATGACTTTCAGTTCTTTTAATTTTTCTGTATATTCTAAGTATACTGATAAAGAGTGATGGAAACGTGGCGCAAAAATTGTTTAAGTTTTTATAATTTGTTTCCTAAGACAAGACGTACTCTATCTAAATCCAAATTTTACGATCTATCGGAATCAAACAGAATCAATACAATAAAAACAGAGAAAGAAAAAATAATAAAATCTCAAAAAAGTAACAAATATAAAGAACGAATAAACTGACAGATCAATGTTTAAAAATCAAATATATATCAAAGGACACAAAAATATACAATAAGTAAAGAAGATAATAAGCAAATATTTCTTCACCTCTGTGATGCTTGATATCATGTTCGGCAGGGAAAAATTTGAAGATTTATTACAACTAAGAAAGGTACTGTTAACCAAAAATGGTGGGCTAAAAGAGAGATATATTTGTTATATATGTCACATAAAATACATCGAAATATATACATTAAAAATTTTGAATTAAATTAACAATGTAATATATGTATACAATACATATACACATATGTATGTGCATATACACTTGCCTGCATTTGACGGAGTTAAAGATACGCGTTTCTACACAAATTAAAGTACACGCATTAACGATTGAATGATGAGCGCATTTCATCTGTCGTCTGTCAAGATACTTGTACTGAAATAAAAACACAACATAAATAATAAAAATACATAAACATGAATTGTATAATACACAATCCCATAAATAGTATATAAATAAAAATAAATAATACATAAACAAAAAATACATAATGTATAAGAAACTTTTAAACTCAGTATACACGCAAAGCTAGTTATGAAAGATGTATACATTGAATCGAACGACAGTATTTTATGCTAAGGATAAGTTTCAATAAATGGAGAACCTGGTTTGAAAGTGTGTTAAAAATGACCTAGAAGCATTTTCGAGATGTGTTAAGTGCAATTCTATCTTCTTGACGCATAATTTTGAGCAAAGCAACGATATTTTCAAAGATATTAGTGTGAAATAGCCCATAGACAACAAATTTAGTTTTTTAAACGGGGTTTCCTCAAAATTGTAAAAATGTTACTTAACACCCTTTTACACCAGGCCCTTCAAATCTTAATTTTTTTATACTTTAATAAAGTAAACTGTTCTCACTTCTTTCGCCGTCAAAGTGATAGATGTAGTATAGTTTTGAAATATCATCATACTTTCAGTCGTGAGGTGATGTCTAGGATCTTCATAAATATCTGTTGCATATATCTATTTTTTCAAAGAAAAAAAAGTAATACAGTGGAACTCCGCTATTAGTCCACCCCTCTATTCCTAAAACCTAGTATTCGTCAAACTAAATTCAACTTCTAGGTTACCTCGGCATTCCTACCAATTCCGAGCATTTTTTAGTGCAAAGAAACAGAAAATACGAATCCATTTTTGTCGTCATGTTCATTTACAGTATTGTTACAATATATTTATTGGTTTTATTTTTTTATGTATGATTTTATGCATTTAGTACTGTATTACTATATAAGATATATTATAAACAAGGCTGTGTTACTGTTAACAAGACTGTATTACTATAAACAATCATCAAGGCTCTGAACGAATTTATCAAATTAACATTATTTCTTTGAAAAATGATTTGCTATTCGTACAAATTGCTATTCAAACACCCAAACACTGAAACAAATCGTTTACGAATAACAGGGTTTCACTATATTAGTTGGAACTGTATGTCATTTGAGTTAAGCGAGGAATGTTTTTAATTGGGATAAATGTTTTAATTAAATACCATGATGGCTTTATCCCATTCAAGAGCATCAGAAACTCTTAAAGGTGTGATTTTAAGATGACCACCAACTCGAAAGTTTGTTCCTTGTCCCATAAATTTGACCACATTACCTGAAATAAAACAAAATATATTCATATACTTTTTTTTTTCAATTTTGTCGCGTTAATTTAAAATTATACCATCGCTTACAATTCTGTATACAGAATGATTCTAAATGACTATGCTCAACTTTCATAAACGATAACGAGAATAAAACAATTTAATGAAACATAATTTAATAATCAATTTTAGAGGATAGTGGGCATGTAATTAAACATCATTTAATAATAAACTATACTCCGGAAATACTTTTGCAATAAAATACCACGAATTTCTATGACGTATTGGTAATACATTGTTCCGATAGTAATAATCATTATACCGGCTGAAAATAAACCGACACTTTATATTTCACATTGAGAGTATATGGCGTTATCGTTTCCGTAATTTTGATGTATCTCGTTAGAAAATTATTTCTGGACTATAGTTTATCATTCATTGAGTGTCCTTTATCACCTCTGAAAGTCAGGAATAATTATTTTTTTATACCCTGTACACATAAATCATTAAACTTTATTAAAATTTATTAGTTAGTTGGTTGTTTGTTGTGTAATTTTTATGGCTTTGTGGCTTTGAAAATTACACAACGCAATCCTTTTCATTTTAAACTATTATTATTAACTTATTTTATTATTGTTTGTCACACTAACATAATTTATGTCAATAGGCCAAGGCACACCAAAATTTAACATCTCGCTATGTATTCTAAATTTAGATTTCTTAACTGTGACAAATTAAATCGATAAGCATTTTATTATGTGCGGAAACGAACTTTTTATTGTCTTGTTATGTGTTGTTAGTCTTTCAGCAACATTGTTGTTGCTTAGAACTTTTCTGTTAAAAAACAATACCCATAGTTTAAGAAATTTTTGTGTTTTCATGAAATTTTGAAAACCAATAGTTGGATCACATAGAACATGTATTATAGTATAAATAAGTTAAAGTATTGCTTAAGCAACACGAAATACACCTTCACTGCGTAGTTTGATACATAGTCATTCGATTGAGTGCCGGTACCATGTCAATTTATTAAAAATTTATACTGTATACTGCCCTATTCAACTTTATTTTAATAGCCCATTAAATAGAAATATCAATTCTGAAACTTTAGATATCCGGAGAACGTAAATATGAATACTATTCACTAATATTTCTCAGTACTCAGAGTTATAATAAATTTATCGTATACGACTAAGCTGATTACTGCAATCATATATTGTTTGCTGGTTATTTAAAATATTTTAAATACAATCTGAAATTATATATTTTGGTAGTTGTGGATTTGCATGATGAACACGCCAGTGGTGTTAGTAGATGTTGTTTTTGACTAACCTAAGCTAGAGTATCCAAAACCATAGAAAGGGTAGTTAAAAACAATAACTACTAGCGCCCCAAGCGTGTTTACCATAAAAACGCATAAGTTAGTCTACTAATTTTATTTTTGTGAATTTTTATCTTTGGTTTACACTAAACGGGTGTAACTGTTTTGTTTTTTAAATTTGGTTAATATGTTGTTTCAGAAAAATAGGTTTGAATTACGAACGCACTATTATCACTGATAATACATTCCAATTTTTTTTTTTATAATTTTGATATAGATTTTTTTGAAAAAGTTTTCATACAGTTGCATTATATTTATATAAAATTTAAAGTTGCTACATTGATCCAAATTTCAAGTTCAATGTCGGACATGTAACTTTGCACATAAATTATACACGTCAGTAGAAATGCTTATCTGTATCATCTCATTCTGTAATATTTTTTGTAAAGTATCACTAACATGTGCATCTTCAATACAATCAAACTATTAATATTTTATTCTATACAGTGTAGCGTTTCTTATCTTCGTTTTGAATCTACTTACTGAACATGATATCGAAACTGTTTATAAAATGCAAAAGCAATAGTTCACAGAACTTAAAAACTATCGATTTTGTGTGAGCTATGCTTGTGAAAGCATTCAATAAACGGTATCTCTTAATGAAACTATCGTGTAAATCGTTATTATTACATTTAGCACGAATGTAATAGTGTCAAAAATTAAAACAGATGAATGCGTACCAAATTTGGCATTTATGCATCTGCCATATGCAGTTGGAAGTTGATTGATGAACATTTCAGGTCGACATGGCGAAGTTGTTGAAGCGAATAGCGAGCACTAATTGCATAATAAAATATCAAAGATAAAAGATTGGTAATTGATGCCATTAGATGACATATAGATCTATCCACAAATTGAAGGAAGTTGTATGTATGATACAATAAAAAAAGTTTGGTTTATCTATTTTTGTTGTTTTATACTCCCTTTGTCACAAAATATGATTTACAATTGGCTGTGTTTTTCTTTTGTGTCCTAAATAATGGTTTACATTTCTTACAGTAGGTTGATTACAATTCAAAATTTATGTGATTTGCGTAAATTATAAAAATATTATGTACTTCATGGTGCATTGTTTTATTTACTCGTATGTTTACTGTACGTTTTTTTTATATTTTTTGATTTATTATACAGGGTGATCCAAAAGTTAAGTTGTTGAGCTTTCGTTGTATAGCAATTTTTGTAATATACTATTTCGCTTTTCAACTGTCAATTATTTTGATTTAGTGTGTCGTGTCTACTATGTGAAACATAATTTTCTGAAGCCATGTGTGCATTATTGCAGTCACAACGAGTGTCATTTAACATTGCATGCATTTTGACATGACGTGACACTGTCTTAAAAAACAAATAACTAATTATGTACTAGAAAAAAGACCACATTTACTGTAGATTACTGGAAAACTCATTATTTTTTCTAAAACTGTCTATAATAGGAACCTTTCACATAAACTGTAAACCATATTTTGGGACAAAAGAGTAATTTACTGTGCTATAATAAAAATATAAATTTAAATTTACATTTTAATCAAACACATATTTTTTTCTGGAATTTAATACGCCATAAACGGAATAACTTTATCTACGGTACAAGTTTCTTGACTTTTAGTATTTAAACATTAAAAACTTTACACAATAATTGTGAAATAATACAAGAAATTTATTTATATTATATTTAGTGCGTGTAAAAATACTGTCATACGCTACTGCTACGCAGCTTATTCTACAATTGTAGGCTCCGGGCAAGATAATGATAAGACACACTTTTTCCAAAATATGACATTTTTACATTAAACTTTCCTGAACACTGTTTCTAGCGCTAGGGTACTTTCCAGTTATAGCCGGGGCAGTCTGATGTTGCTATTTGCTTGTACTTGATTATAGGTTTATTTTGCAGGTTAGGTAAAGTAAAAACAAAGAAACGTATTAAATGTATGATATTGTTTTGTTTTCCTAATCTAACCTGTAAAATGAACCCATAACCAAGTACAAACAGAAAGTAACATCAGATTGCCCCGGCTATAACCGGAAAGTACCCTAGCTAGTTAACTACTTTACTACTTCCTGGATTTCCCAGATAATAGCAGCATAATATAAATAATTACCTTGTTGTTCAATATGGGATGTTATAGTGTTTTTCATTAAAAAAATACTCTCCTGAACAATTTAAAAAGTGTGATTTATCACCATGTTGTATCACCATGCTGATTTATCACTGTCTTTCAATTGATGGGCCTGGTGTAAAAAGGTGTCAAGTAACAATTTTACAATTTTGAGGAAAACACGTTTAAAGATCTGAACTTGTCTTGCTATCTATCACATTTCTTGGACTAATATCTTTGTTGTTTTGTCCGAAATTATGTGTTAAGAAAGTGTGTTATGTGTTAGAATTACACCTAAGACATTCGAAAATGCTTCTAAGGCATTTTTTGCAAAAATTTTACTTAACACCTTTTTACACCACGCCCGTCGTATTACTGTAGTTAGTTTTAATTGAACTATAGTTTTCCGCAATAAATACTTAAGCTGTACTACTTGTTAGAAACTGTAGCTATTGTTAATGTACTTATAATTAACACTTTTTGTGACTTACTTTGAAAAGCAGAAGAAATCTATCTATCTCGTAGTATGCATGGTTCCAAATTGTGGTTGTGTTGAACAATTCGAAGAGGTGGTCAAAACTAGTTCCATTAGCTTTTCTGATCAGCGAGTAAATATTGGGATAACGTAGAGCAAAAGGTGGACACATCGTGAATGTAGGAAACTGAACCGATTTATTACGCACATTGGTCACTGAAGTGATGACAGGATTACTTCTGTAATAAACTGGAATTTAAAAACAAGCACATTAAAAATGCTGTTTAAGCATACTCTTTATATAGCGTACTGTCATATACAGATCTACTGTATTACATACATAATGCAAAAAACATCCATTTTTGATTTCTGCGTGTTTTGAATTATGTGAAATTTGATTTATGCGAATTAAAACTTATGCAATCTTTGAGTGATTTCGATATTCAATTTATGCATGTAATTTCATTTTTTAATTCTTCACTTTTTTATTTATTTATTTATATATGCAATTTTTTTACATTGGATTTTTGCGACTTTTTGATTTATGCGGAGAACTTATGCGGTTCTCGTTTTATTTAAAAATTAAAATTTATCATTTTTTAAAATGATAAATTTATATAGTAAGAAAAACTTCACTTATAAACTGTATGTTTTGCCTATAATTGGAAACCCTAGATCAACTTGTAAATCATAATGCCTATGATGAGTTTTTTTTTGTTCGAACTGTATGTTAACTAGTAACTCTCTTAACAGTTTTCTCTATACATTTAAATTAATTTAAGGGCCTGGTGTAAAATGGGGTTAAGTAACAGTTTTCCAGTATCGAGGAAATACGGTAAAAAACCTGCACTTTCCTTGGGCTACTTTACATTTCTTGCACTAATAGCTATGCACATATTGTTGTTTTGCATAAAATTACGATATAAAATGCGTTAGGAAGGTAAAATTACACTTCACATATTCAAAATTACTTCTAATATATTCTATATATTTTTGACAAAAATGTTACTTAACACCCTTTTGCACCAGGCCCTTCAATTGATTTTAGCGTTTACTGTACTATCTGAAAAATTCTCAAACTACAGCATACAGTCGGATATATTTGCTAGTGGGCTGTAGCGATGAGCAGCAACATACTGGGCGCTGTATGTTACGACGCTTTATTATGCTGGGAAGCTTTAAAAAGCTGTAGCTATCATGTTGTGTTATGCTGGAAAGAGTTCAAAGTTGCTGTTAAGTGCTAAAAACTTGTTAAAAACTATGGTTGGGTTTTGATGAAACTGGTTTTAATTATCATGCTTTTTTATAATTATTCTTTATTTGCTTTTCTGTGTATTTATTTTTGTGTAGTCCACTGATTCCATCCGGAATGAAATAAAATTCTAATCTAATCTAATCTTTGCAAGAAAACCCTTATTGTCCGTGGAAATAAATTCGTTTATTCGGGATAAGACAATTGTAATGTCTTAAGATGTTGCAATGCTACATTTGCAACATCTTTGGCTTCTCACATATCGCGAGTTTTTTTTCTTCGTGACTAAAATCCCCTTCCTGACTGAATCAATAGAACAAGAACACACGTGTAAATGATAAATTGAACATATGCATATACAACAAAGTAGTTATGTCTGCGTATGTGAAAAACAATTATACAGTA
>JAQIWH010004872.1:0-15875 GCA_034695005.1 Cryptops parisi
GGGGGGGTTCCTTCAATAGCCACAATAGGTGACTCTTCTAAGGATCTTGCACTCAGCAGAAGCCCTGTTGCATGTTCGACAATCGAAACATTAGTTTCAGCGTTCGTAAACCGAAATGTTCAAGAATCGAGGTTCCACTGTATTAAGATTAAATATATTTTACGTAATATGTGGTAAGATATGCGGGTATATATACACACTAAGATCAATGAGCTCTTTTTTTTTTTTCAATAATGAATTTGTGCATATGGAAGATGCATAGTTTACAATTAATCTAATTCAAATTTTACATACATAATATTTTACATATCTATAATTGGGTAAACTTACTTTATACTTTTATGTGATTTATTTTCATATGAAATATTATACATTTAAATGGACAGCTTTGTCTTACGACATTAGAATGTGTTCTTTTATTTTTATGAACATTAATTGGACAGCCAGCTTGAAATTTGCTGCCCAATACTCTAGGTTGTGAACAGAGAAATGACCTTTGTCAAGCGTTCAATGCATATTTTTTAGTTGCATATTTCTTTATGTAGTTTTTGAATGGCTGGTACAATTATTTATGACGGCAGTTGTCAGTAAAGATTGGATTTGCTGTTCATGATTTTATTTCTTGAAAGAATGTTTCAAATATTCTGACATGTGACGTGAAACCGATTTTCCTAAAAAGTTTTTTATCTTTGTTGTATTAAATTGCTTGTGCTTGAAACAATGAAATGTTGGCGCTATTTAAAATTGAACAGTGTATTCTGTGTGAAAATTTGTTTAATGTAAAACGTTTGTAAGAAATTTAAAAATATAGCATGAACTGGTGGATAATGGTGTCATTTCAGGAACATGTTGAGTAAATTTCTCGTATACATAACTATCTGAGAAATGTAACATGTGACTTACGTGTAATCAATCTCAAAAATTACAAAAAATAAATACTCTTGTCTTTCAAATACTCCCACAGGAAAAAGTAAGAGCCGTTGTATTCTAAGCCACCACTACCGGCAAGTTATGTTCTATAGAACCCTCGTGCGCTCCTGGCTGACTTACGGGTCCTTTATCTTTCCTTAAGCCCGTTCTTCCTACATGGCCCGTCTCCGCAGTATCCACCACGCTGGTTCACCTAGCGATCAGTTTTTTCGCACTAGTGCCCGATCCTTAGTTTGTGTGCTGAAAGTGGAGAGTTGCCTTTCCCCATATTTTGGATGAATGAAATTGCAGATACACATCATGGCCCAGTATTCATCCATCTAAACCTGCCTATCCCATTTTTCCACCCCTCTTCTTCGGCCCTTTAACCGTTAGACATGGGAAACTCGTCCACTTGGTATCCACGCTGCCAAGAGTTTCCGACCAGCCAACTGGCCAAAGGTTCTCCCCCACCCTATCCATTTGTCCCTGGGTGTGTCCCCCCCCACTTTCCTTTATCCTTAACTTCATTTTCCTCCCCAGAACTAGACCCCTCGCTCTGAATATGTGGGATGTTTCCTGAACATCTTTACCACTTTACGAAAACTTCACTCCAGTTTATACTGAATGCTCCGAACAAGAAGACCTAGTCAGATTCGGTTGCGTCTCCTGTTGGATCTTTTGGCAGACACCTTCCTACTCAATGTAGCATTTTCTTGGCTGAGCTGGTTGCTATCGTCACAGCGCTCGACCTGTTTCTTCATTCTCCCAGAACTCATTTTGTCATTTGCTCCGATTCATTGGGCAGCCTGCTTGCCCTTCGTGACCTTTACTCCGATAACTTGTTGGTCAATATTGTTCACACCCTCCTCCTTCGTCACTCTAACTTGGTGCATTCCATCAGTTTGATGTGGGTCTCAGGCCACATGGGCATTAACCTTATGACCTCATAATCATTCACTACCCCTCCATTGTAAGACTCCAGTTGTGGGAGCCAGATTATGCTCAATAGAGGGTAGGTTGTTACATTAAGTTTAATGTAATAGAATCATATTAAAGCATGCTATGTGATACTCTACTGCCATGCAGTATATGGTATTGTTGTAAAGTTAAATTGGATGAATCTGTGAATAAACTGGGCTTTTGGATCTTCAACTGCTTGGACGTAAGCGAACTCTTCTGTTGGTGGACTGGCATGTAACATACCAGTCCACCGACAGAAGAGTTCGCTTACGTCACGCAGGAGGCAGGGCCGCGTGATTCTGTGGTGCGGCCAACGTTTTGCACTCGCCAATCCACCCTTGTATGTAAGGCTGACATCATCGTGGCTGCCTTCTCCAGCCAAGACCCTGGGCATAGTGTATGACGAGTGGCTGCGCTATTCTATCCTGGTGTCAGGTATCAAGTCGGTACTTTCTCCAGGATTACCTGGGACCCGTTATTCATGTGACCAGCCGGGAGTTATGCAGAGGAGGCAGTCAGCAGGGAGACAAGCCATGGTCCACCGGATATTGAGTGGCAACTATATAAGTGTCGTAAGTGTTGTGCTAGAAGTGTTGGTCGCATTGCTACTAATGTGGCTAACGGTTTCACGGTTGCGGCGACTTGAATACAGTGTCAGTCGTTGATAAACAAACTTGGGAGGTAGTCGGACTTCTGCTAGTGCCCTAGATCTGAGGGTCAAAACCGAATCATTGTAACACTTTTAAATCTCTTTTAAATCAATAATAATAAGCTTTATTATTAATTGAATCACAGCTTTTCAGCTTGAATCTTGTACAGTGGAGTGGCAATGAATTTTAAAGCAAACATCCTGTAGAATTGATTAAATATGATTATAATATAAAATAGAGTTACAGTGGGACCTCGGTATTCGCGGGGTTTTGGTTCCAGGCATTCTCGCGGATACCAAATTTCACGGATGCTTATATAAATAGCGTAGTATTTTTTATAAACTATACACATTTTCTCATATAATTTAAATATTATTCAAAATTAAAATTCTTTGTGAATAGTTGTCAAACTATTGTTTAGGAGAGAATAATGACACGAAATTTTTTTTGTACAAATCGTCAATTAATGGTGAGAAGCTACAACTCGTTATGTCTACATATCACTTCATTCGCATGTCCTCCAACTGGTGAAATTCAAGTTACGGTTTGTGGAACCATGGACTTAAGTGGAACAACTTTAAAAAAAAAATATTCTGGCTGATATATTGAATATATTTAATCTGGGGTTGGTTAAATCTGCAGATGGAAAACCCGTGGATAAAGAGCACCCACTGTATAAATTCCTTGAATATAATTAATAGGCTACACAATATTCTTTTATTTTGATAACACTTTTGGACATGCAACAGCTAAATAGGTTTAGCCATGTTGCCAATTATAATATTTTACAAAATAAAATAATCATGTAAATGAATATTCCATGTTAATTCTTAATTTTTTATAATAATTATATTTATTGCCCTTATATTGTAATTGTAATTGAATATATTTTATATTAGCTGTAGCTGTTAGCATATAACAATCTATTATAATAAACTGGCTAATTTTCACGTTTTAATACTACTATTGCAATCTAGTGACAGATTTTAACAACTATAACAAAATATTGTCATTCGAACTTTTTTCATCGGCTGACTTGTAACATTGACGATTTGACGTGCTTATAAGCAGACTGAAGTTCTACCAGACCATAGCCAAGTGGTTCTACTATTCTACAGATTAACTCGAAGGTCAATAAGTCTTTGCCGACGATCAACATGTCACTCGACTTTTACTACTTGCCAGCGAGTCCAGCTTGTCGTTCAGTCTTGATGCTGGCCAAATATCTCGACCTTGAACTGAACTTGAAAATTGTCAACTTGCAACAAGGTGAACAGTTGACACCCGAGTTCATACAGGTAGAAACTTTTCAACATGGAATCTGTAACTTGATCTAGATTAAAACTAAACTTTTTCCACCATAAAAACTATCATTTTTCATATTATTCTTAATTGGTAGTAGTTCTGTGAACAGCAGAACTCCAATAAAAATAAACAAAAATTAAAAAAGGTAATTAAAAATAAAAAATAAAAATTGGTGATTGCAACCAAAATATAATGGGTTTTATAAGAAGCTCTTCTGAATAACTTGTGCAAGTTTGAAGTAACTCCATAGAACCATTCGCAAGTTTTTGCGTGACACACACAGACAGAAAAATGCCATTTTGTCCCATTTAACATAGACCTCACTTCGTTGGGTTAATTATATTGATAATTTAATTAAATGAATTATATTATTTATGATTATCAATTGTTGATAATTATTATAGGTTACTGCTTTTTAAAATTACTGTCAGTATGGTACCATAACTTAACTTTTTTTTTTAATATTTGCAAGAAAGGTGATGAATGTGCCAAAAGTTGATTACAGTATGATTAACTTTTCACACCATGAGTTGATTTGTATTTTTGATGGGCTCAAGATATTTCCATGCTCAAGAACATGTGGTTGCCAACCGGAGGTTAATATCGATGATTTGTGCTAGATACAACAATTCAATAAAATGACTCAACCAGGTTTTAAATGAACTGTACAAGATTATTATCTCTCCCTATATTATGTTGCACTGCAGGACTTACTACTATAATTCCACACACACAGCCAGTGAAAAAGCAGTTTCCAGCTGTTGCCTCTCTCCCTATATTATGCAGCGAGCGAAGCGAGCGGGTACACCTAGTTATTATTATATTCATTCAACCCATGGGGTCAACAAGGAAGGGATAAAAACAAATATAGCGTGTTTTAACAGGAGGCTTTGAAATTTTTTAAAATCATTTTTTTGTTTAAGATTACAGATAGCATATTTTCTCAAATACAGAGGAAATGATTTCCAAATAGGAAAAATATTCAAAGGATAACGTTGATCCGAAGATCTAGTAGTCATTTCCTGATTTACAAACTTGTAAGATGTTAAGATAATTCTAATATTATCTTGGACCAAAACGTTTTTATGATAATGCAAGGGATGAAGCGAATTATTAAAAAATTTAGGAACTTTACAAAGTTTCTTATACAAAACCAGTTTATTAAGAGTCAAGATTCGCATATCTTTTTATAATTGAGATGGACATTCAACTTGTGTTCAGGAGCTCTAGTAGCAGATAAATTCAAATGATGTGTATAATATGTTCCATGTGTAGCTGGGCAAAAACATTCATTTAGAGGAAATAACCATAATTGAATTTGTTTATTTATAATTAGACCTAAGATTCTTATGCACAATAAAAGTTTAAAATATGCACTACAGAAGGACAGGTGAGATCTGTAGTTCGTATTCATGATTCGACGCTAGTGCAACGTTTTCAGCAGAAAGGTGGAGTAAGTGATCATCCAAGATCCAGAAGAACACGTTCTGTCCAAATTGACGCAACTTCAAGAAGTTGAGGAAAGTATTGGACGGAGATAACTTAATTGTATTTTTAACAACCTAAACTTTAATTTATGAACATAGTTACCAGGGCAGGTTAGTAGTTAGCTAAAAATAGTAAAGAAAGCAATTAACAATGATCATTACTGACATTTTCATATCTCATAGTGAATAGGATCGAACCAATGTGACTAGCTATTGCCTTATTGCACTCACCAGCTATGTTTGCAAAGTCTTTGAGTGGAGGGTAAATAAACGTCTCATGGGTGGTGGCTCGGCACTAACAACTTTTCACCCTCATCCAGTGTGAGTTCTGTCTTGGTCGCTCAACAATCGATCACCTAGTCACCCTTGATTCTTGTCTCCACAATGCATTTCTTCTTCACCAACACACCACCAGAGTATCTTCAACATAACGAATGCGTGCAGCTTTACTTGGTGCCACAATATTCTAACAGCACTCCATGATGCTGGATTGCGCGGTTGTGTGACTTGTATCTTCGTTCCTTTCTCTCCACCAGCTGGTTCCACGTTCGTGTTAGTTCTGTTTTGTCCCCCTCAGTTTCTCCAAGAGACAGAGGTTCTCCAGGGCAGCGTCCTTAGTACCACTCTGTTTGCTGTTGCAATAAACTCAATTACTGAACAGATACACTCGTCCATCATCGGTCCCCTCTACGCTTTGCCGATCTACACTTGTAGATCTTGCTATTTATTGTCGCTCCTACTATCTTTCTGTCTCTGAACAATGGCTACAGCTGACCAATACTAAATTGGAGTGTTGGGTTCTTTCTCACGGATTTTGCTTTTCTCCGTCTAAAACTGTCTTATGTTCACTTCTGCAGGCTGCGTCAGGACCATCTCGACCCTTAACGTACTTTCAACGGCTCTTCTCTCACCGTCCAGAAAGACGTTTGTTTCCTCGGGTTAACACTTCATCACCGATTTTAGTGGTTTCCTGACATTAATCTTTTCTGTTCACGTTGCCGCAAATCTCTCGATCTCCATCTCTTCAGCCACCCTTTATGGGGAGCGGGTTGTCAGGTTTTGTTGATACTCTGTCGATCTTTAGTCTGTTATCATTTAACTTATGCCTCAGTGGTCTTCTTTTCTGCACGGAAATGTTACTTCCTACATCGTCACATTATTCATCACGCCAGCATCCGTCTTGCCCTTGGTGCTTTCCGCTAGTCTCATTGCCAGCATGTGTGCCGAGTGTGTGTTTTGTCCATCTAACATGCAGCTGTATTCTCGGTGAGTCAGAGTCATCTGCCCTTTGGGTGTGAGTGCTGCGGAATCATTTCACCCTGATACTTGGCCTCTAGTACTTTCTGTTCGTCCATCTTGCACTACATGGATGCTTCCACCTATTCCATTTATCATGGACTTAATTCATTTGCTAAGGGCTTCTACCTGCCCTGCAGAGTACAGATATATCGGACAATTCGAGCAGATCATTCATCACCATCACTGCTTTGAGCCTGTTTATACGGATGGGTCAAAGGATGGGGACAGAGTAAGTTTTGGATGTGTGTGTCATCTTTTTACAGTCAGTGGGTATCTTCCTTTGTATAATATGTTTTTGGCTGAGCTTGTAGCCATTGCGAAGTCATTGTCACTTTGCTTTCAGAGCCCAGCTTGCCGGTTCCTGGTATCTTCGATTCTTTGAGTGAATTGAAGGCATTACAAGATTTTTATTCTTGTTTTCCATTGGTTTTTCTTATTCAAGGACTTGTTCACTTTCTTGCAGAGTTGGACAAGTTTGTTGGTTTTGTGCTAGGCCATATTGACATTTAAAGCAATGAACTTGCAGATGCAGTAGCTAAAGCAGGATTACACAAGCCATATTTTACAACTGAGGTTACTTTATCCGACCTGCAACTTTGGCCATAGATTCAGGTTTTGCAGATTTGTTCAGCCTGGGAAGAAGAATGAGCTGCAGTGGACAACAACAAGTTGCGTGCTATAAAAAATATTGTCAGAGTATGGGCGACCTCTTTCTCTCTCTGATGTCAGGAAGAAAGACGTGATGCTGATATGACTACCGATAGGATATACACAATTTTTCCATGTATTTCTTTTTTGTGGGGAATTTCCACTTTGGTGTCCCGCTTGTAACACACAAGTCTTGGTCCATCATGTCCTCAGTAAACTGTTCTCTTTATGATATTTTTCGCAGACAGTGCCGTTTGGCTTTCACTCTTCCAGAGCTGCTGGGAAACCATATCCGTACTATCCGTCGTATTTTCTGGTTCTTGAGACTGCCGGGTCTGGACCAACTCGTTTAATTAACATGCTGTACAGGTTGTGAATTATGTGGGTGCCATTTAACAAGCCTTTGGGCAGTTGGTGCGCCTCTTCCAACAAATACCTACTTATCTGCGGCAAGCTACTTTAGACTACCTCCTCACTGAAGGCAGTCATCATTTCGTCGCTCGACTGCGCACAGACCCCACCAACCCCATTCCGTGGGGTGCCAATCTTATTCCCATTTACCACCAACCATATTTCAGTTCAGACCCACCCGCCCTCTTGGAATACGCGCAGCTGGAACTCGTCCAACCTTACCAATGACTTTCTCCTTAAAAATACCGCACATCCCCCATCTGTCGGTGGGTTATGCTGGAAATCTCTTGTGATTTCACACTCCACAATCTCCGGAAAGCGTCCACTCACCCCTCCGAGTACATGGACTGATTTTATTTGCTTCTTTGCGATCACCCTGATTATGAGCAAATATACACTGATGGCTCTAAGCAAGACGAACTCGTTGGCTTTGGTGCAACTCTAGCCAGTGGTCTCACGGTGGTTGGCTTCCCTCTCACTACAGCGTTTTATCATTCGAATTTGTAGCGATTGATATTGCCCTTGACTTAAACATACAAGCCAACTCCTCTTATTTCCTAATTTGTACAGATCTCCTCAGCAGTCTTGTAGCTCTTCAAGATCTTTACACATGCAATCCTTTGGTTCACCTTACTTACAGTCTTTTCTGCCAGCACAGCACACATTGAAATTCCATCGTTTTCTCGTGACTGCTCGGGCATGTCAGTATCCCAGGGAACACCCTTGTCAATGCTGCTGCGAAACTGAGCTTTTCCAGCGCTCAGTACCTCTGCAGCGTCACCTCTGCTGACATCCAATCTTGAATTTGGAGGCAAATTTGCATTTTCTGGCACCACGACTGGCTGGATACCACTCAGAATAAACTCCGCACAATCAAGGACACAGTTACAGATTGGGCTATCCCTCATAACTTCGACCACAGGACAGAGGTGATCCTAGCTCGCCTTAAAATCCGTCACACCTGATTTTCTCATGCATATCTCCTCTGAGAATCTTTGTACCTTCTGCACCCCGTGCGGTACACAGATATCTGTTCACCACGTTTTAGTCGATTGTCGTCTTCTTCCTTTACTTCGTTCTCTGTGTCAGTTCAGTTACCACCTTCTCTTTTTGAAATCTTGCGTAATTGTTCCACTATCGTCCATCGCATGCTCAGTTTTCTTTGCTTTTCTGGCTTGTCCTCTTTAATTTGACCTGCTTCCTTATTCTTAGTATGGTTTCTTTAACATCTCTGTGCACCATATGACATATGCTTCTGGCAGTCGGTGCGTACGTTAAACCCCAGCTACCTACCTGCCTTTCATACTGAATAATAGCAATGTGCAATAAGATAAACAATTTTTAAAAAACAATTTCAAACGTTTACATAATGTGTTATTTTGGTTAACAAATATAAACATACAATTTATCAAAATCAGTATGGGGAAAAACATTGATGATGGTGATAAAAGGCATGGAACATTGTTTAAGAACTATTATAAAACCTTATCAACAGAATTGGAAACTGTGCTTTATATTCATGTGGCTTCTCAACAAACCAAGATTGACATAACGTTTTCCGCACATGAACTTCTGTCTTGGTTGGTGTGTTTTCAAATGGTGTTTGAGGCTCTGTTGGGCTTTGTGTTCTTTAGGACAATGACGGCAGCAGTAACGAGACATTTTGCCTTTCCCTTTTGTCATCATCATCTTCCAAGGTTTTCCAAGAGTTGCTCGGGGTAGTGACAAGTTTGATGTTGCCAGTGAATTGGCCATGACAGTGAGTGCAAGGTGTCCATTAGTTGCCAAATTGGAAGATGATGCTTTTGGTGATTGCGAGTCGAGTTGGGGAGTTCCAGAATTGTTCTCTGCATCCACATCAGAACTATAAATGAAAGAAAAAAATTTATAAAAAGGAAGGAGAATGTATTGATTAAAAGTTTTAAAAATGCAGGATGAAAAATAACTATAGAATAAGGCTATATTTTTTTAATTTCACACATTTTCACATTTAGCATTTTGTTTCTGAAAACGTTTCCAGGAACAGATTATCAACAGAACACACAACATACATTAATAAAAATTACACAAACATACAAATTTTAATTTTTTCACTCAATACAGGAAGTCCTCAATTTATAAGAATTCACTAATGTAGTATGAGAATAATATTCACATATGAATCGTTATAAACAAGAAAAGTTATTCGATTCCAGGAGAAAGTGCACAAGTGGCTAAATTCTTCTGCAGCACATTCTTTTTTCTTCCACAACGCCACGTAGAGCGAAAAATAGTGGCCCTGTGAATTCCAATCAGATTTCGATGTAGTAGTGTGCAGAAATTAATTCTTGCACAAATCAAGGATATCCTGCACAGTATGATCAGCACTAAAGTTACATTTAACTATCAGCAAAAAAATATATTTAACTTCTCGAACATGACACCACAATATGAAGTGTTTGATAAAAAAAGGCATCGCACCATACTGGGAACCTCTTAGTCTAGATATCATTGAATTGAACAATTTGTTGAATTCGTTCATAGTCTCTCAATTTATCGCATCCATAAACATGGGATCAAAATATTGTTCCTGAAACACAATCAAAAAACGATCAACAGTGAATTCTGAGTCTGAAATCGGCATGGTTTGATATTTGATAAAATACTTTGCAAACACTTAATAGTATTCGATGAGCAATACTTCAGCTTGCTGTCAGTAAACAAAGAGTTGTGCTGTACTGACACAACGTGTGGTGTGAATTCTTGATGGCCGGATGACATTACGCATTGTGATAAGTTAAAAATCGAACCGGAAATTGTTCACTATGTGGGAAAAAAGTCGAGCACATGTTTAGACTTGTTTTCCCTAATTTTCGCGGTCTTGTTTTATACAGATTCTATTTATATTATAAGTCTATTTATTTATAAGGTCCGTCTCAAATATGTGGCATTGATTCGTACACTTTACAGTTTTTTTTAAAGTTAATCCCCAGTCAGTAAGATGGCTGACTTAAGCTCATCTGATGTTGAAAATTTGTGCCCCTCTTCATGAATTTTATGGGCTAACCACCCCCAAATTTTTTTTAAGGCTCCACACTGGGTTAAAGGGCTGGTGACTTGAAATAACGAATTCATTCAAATCACTCAAGGGCCTTTTTAGCTGTGTATTGCTGTGTTGTCTTGATGGAACTTTTGTTTTGTGCTTACTAAGTCATGAAAATAGAAACTAAACCCATCTAAATTTTAAAATTTGGCTGTTTTATGTTACCGCTTGTGCTTTTGTTCTTGTTTTTGCCGAAGAAGCCTTTTGAAACGAAGGTGAAACGTCAGGAATGCTTGATGTGCATTAGTCGGTACAGTAAGGAGTTTTGTTTTCTTCTTATTTATTTCTTCAATAAACCCATTTAAATTGAATGTTTTTCTCATGTTTTTCTCACCTGAGAAAAACATATTTCTCCACCACCGCACTGTCCACTGTGGTTTTCACGTGGGTTGGCTTTTAGATATTGCTGAACAGTGCGCACACTTGCTGATGATACTCCAGCACTGGATGCAACTTGTCTGTTGGTTTTTAACGAATTTGGTATCTTTTAACGAGTTTGATGCCGCTCGCAGCAAGTGCGTTTCCACATTGAGATTACTAACTACTAATTTAATTTTTTCATTTTCCGTCTGCTTTCAGTGCAGTAATATGACCTCTTTCAAACTTGAACATCATTTTACCTTTGCTATTGGGTAACAATGGTCTCACGGTTCTAGCTTGGAGACAAATGCAGAGTGACATGTGTTATAAACATATGAAGATTTGGATGGATAAAATATGCACATTTCATTGTGTGTGAATATGTACATTGATGATATTCTGATATCCAGTTATAATTTTGGCGCACATTGATTTTCTTTTTTTTTTTTGCATAAAAACCGTTATTCTTTGTGAAATGAAATGAAACTTTGTTTACCTATTCATTATACAATGTTCCATCTAAACATGAAGCATCACATTTGTTCCTGCAGGGTTTGCAAGAAAACAGTGCATGTATGAGGTGCAGTTATTTTACAACCTTTAATTTAACTTGGCCTGTTTGTTTGCACGATTTGAACTATTTTGCAGTCAATTTTGACACTTCCTGATATCTCAGAAAGGTGAAATTTGACAATCGAACATAGTTTGTGATATATTTCAATCTATTAAATTTTGAAGGCTGGATGTTGCGTAATTATCACAAAAATTTCACAATGAAAAAAACAAAGTTATTTAACTAAACAAACTTTTTCAAATGTACGAAGGCCGTTCACAAAGTAAGTTTCCTTGGGGCCGTTTACAGAAACAAAACACAATTTTATGGAAATATTTATTGCAACAAATACAGCAAGTGTTTTGCTATTTTTCAACATATTCACTACCGGAATTGAGACATTTGTCATACCGTGAGACCAACTTTTGAATACCCGTGTCGTAGAAGTCTGCCGCCTGAAATTGGAACCACTGTTTGACAACCATCTCTGTCTCTCTGTCATTCGCAAAATGCAGACTGGACAAGAATTTCTTGAGGTGTAAGAAAAGATGGGAATCACTGGTAGCTAGGTTCGAGCTGTAGAGTGGATGCAAAAATGTCAATGCTGATTTCATGCGCTTTGTTTTGTGTTTTGGCATCAGTAATGGTGGACGACCTCCCACTCCACTCTTTATCATGCACACTTTGTCGACCTGGTGAAAATTGTCTGCTCAAGCGACACCATCTGCTTGCGCATGACTTTAGGCCTATAGACCCTGCACAGCTGGTGATGGATTTTGATCTGCGCTATGCTCTGTGCATTCACAAACTTTATCGCTGACAGCACTACAGTCGGCGGGAGCTGGAATAAAAATTCCATTTTCAACAGCTGCAACAATGCAACTATGAAAACGCGGGAAGTACTGTTAGTGCGTGAGCCATGCTACGACATTGCTGTATCAAGATTGCGCAGTCGCTTTGCGGTTTACTAGCTGTGGGACGAGTGGGAAACTTACTTTGTGGACGTCCCTCGTAAGTTAATTATTAAAACAAGAGATACGAGAAATTTCAATCTTTTTAGTACTTGATGCTACTTTAGAAACATGTAAGAATACTTTTTATGGTACTTTTGCATTAGACGTGCTTTCTGCATGGTGGTGCTAAAATGTAACCCTAAATTAATAGTGGATCGTATAATTGACAACAAAATTTGCAAAACTTTAATAGAAACCAGATTAAAATAGTTTAATAAACAAGTAATAAGAAAACACTAATTTTTTTATGAACCTTTAAAGCTTAGTTTCTACTGCGGCGTTTCGTTGCGGAAAAGCTCTAGCGGCAAGCTGTGAGGTCACTATCGAGCTTAGAACTTGACGGTTCGTGTGGTTATCGTGGCGGAAAAATTGGTATTGCTATTAGTTCAACTTTAACTAGTGGCTGTGAATTGAACTGCAGTCTCAATTCATTTTGATGTTGTTTAGTACAATCTTTCATTTTCTATCTTGTAATGAGCATCAACGATGTACTGTTGAGTGAATTCTGTTGCCATGTCGTGTTTATGATCGGGTACGTAAGTTGTGTAGAATGAGAGCAAGCTCAATCAAGGGTTTGTACATTGACCATCAATAATGCTGTCATCACAGATCCAGTAGCTGCTGCTACTGCCTTAGCGCAGCACTTTGCTGCTGTCAGCATCTGCCGGGTCTGATCCTACTTTTTTGATCATCAAAAATTAGGCACGATCTGACCTCTGAGATTTGGATCTTACCAGCCGGAATCGTGTGATCTCATCTTCCTTCTGTGGGAACTTCATTCTGCCTTACGTGCCTGTAAAAACACTTCTTCAGGTCCTGATAAAATCCACAATATAATGTTGAAGCATTTATCATCGCATTGTCTGCAAGCGCTTCTAGCATTCTTTAACAGAATATGGTGTGAGGGTGCTGTACCATCAGCATGAAAAGAAGCAACTGTTGTCCTTATCCTAAAGCCTGGCAAAGATCGCTATGGACAGGTTGGTGCGCCTCTCAAAACCAAATACTTACCTCCAGGAGTTCTCTAGGGCAGTTTTTTAAGTGTCACTTTGTTTGCAGTGGCAGTGAATTCCATTGCCCAAGAAATACGTGCCCCAGTCACTGCTTCTCTCTTTGTTGATGATCTTGCCATCTTCTGTCGTTCCTATCGCCTATTGGTAGCAGAGCGACAGTTGCAGCTCACCATCGGTCGTTTAGAAGTATGGTCCAGGATTTCAGGGTTTCGTTTCTCTAAAGAGAAAACTGTCTGCGTTCATTTTAGTCGCTTGCGTCCTGAGTATGTGGATCTATCTTTAACTCTTGGTGGCGCTTCTCTTGCAGTGAAGGAGGAAGTTCGCTTTCTTGACCTGATTTTTGATTACAAGCTATGCTGACTTCCCCATCTACGTCAGCTGAAGCTTCACTACCAAAAAGCATTGAATCTTCTTTGAATCTTGACTCCTCAATCTTGGGGAGTTGATGTTGATGCTCTATCGTTCACTGGTTAAGTCCCGGTTTTTCTGTGGTTCAGTCGTTTATTTATTTGCACGGCCAACTTGTCGTGGCTCCACAGCATCCATCATGCCGGAATTCGCATTGCGTTAGGGGCATTTTGAACCAGCCCTGTGATAAGCATGTTTGCGGAGAGCGGAGAATTTCCATTTCACCATTTTTTGGAAGCCGCAACATGCAGTTATGCGGAACATCTTTATGCCACCCCTGACAATCCGGCATATCAGTTTCATATATCCAACATGCAGCTGTATGCTCGGAGAGTCAGGGTCACTCGCTCGTAGAGTGTGAGTGCTTCAGGATGCTTTCACCTTGATACTTGGCCTCCTGTACTTACTGTTTGACCATCTTATCCTTTGTGGATGATTCCACAAATTCCTTTTATCATGGATATAAGCCATTTGCAGAGGGCCTCAACCAGCTCTTCAGAGTACATCGGGCGCTTTGAGCAGATCCTTCATTACCATCACTGCTTTGAGGTCGTTTATACGAATGAGTCGAAGGATGGCGATAGAGTAGGTTTTGGATGCGTATCTTGCCTTTTTAACATCAGTGGGCATCTTCCATCTATGTAGTGTCTTGTCGGCTGAACTTGTAGTTATTGCAATGGCATTGTTGCTTTGTCTTCAGAGCCCTGCCCCCTCGAAGGTCGGCACCTTGCGTGTTCTAAGCTTCACCTCCAGTGAAGTCTGGGCATTACCAAGATCGACCACACTCATCTTCATCTTCATTTTATTATTATTTATTTATTTATTTATTTATTTTTTTTTTTTTTCCCATTTTCATCTTCATCTTTTTTGTTTGTTTTGCTTATTATTTATTTTATTTATTTTATTTTATATTTTGTCCCTTTTTTTTCCCTTTCCTGGGGGGGGGGGCCCTTCCCACTGTGGGCTGCAGCTTCTGGTGGTACGTCTTGCGGTGGAGAGGCTGGCGTGATTGGGGGGACCCTAGTGCTGCGGGGTCAAGGATTGTGAGGTCCTCCCGTAGAGGCCAAAAGCCCAAGAGGTATGGGATAAGGAGGGGCGGCACTCCGCCATGCCACGGTCGGGTGTCCTCCTCCTTCGGCTCTCTTAAAACTGCCCTGGGAAGAAGTATGCGTGGAAGTTCCGGAGACTTGCTTCGGGGTTTTGCTGGCCCTACGTCCAAAGTAACGGGCCTCCCTGACCGGGATTAATGGTCTTTTCAAATCTAAAATCTCAATATGGCTACAACTATAGTATCAACCTCAAGCGATCCCTCATGCTCTCCTGCTACTGAGACCATGATTTCGGTTAACGTTGATATGTCTAATCCAGCAAATGTTTCACGCCCACCTCTCTCAGCACGTTTAGTCAGTCTTATCAACCGAACGCGCTTTTTCATTGTTACTTGTCACAATGGGAGTTTTGCTTCAGTATCTTCCATTGTAATCCATAAATTTCTTGTTGCTTCAATTGGCGAAGTAGCTGACGTGTCTAAGTTGCGCAGCGGTAGCCTTACGATCAAAGTTCGTGATGCTAAGCAGGCACGTAGACTTTCATGTCTTAAAACGTTTGCCGAGCTTCCAGTTTCAATAACAGTTTACCAGTCTCTTAACTCTTGTAAAGGGGTAGTGTATTGTAGAGACATCATTTGTTGTCCAGATGACGAACTCCAAGAATCTCTCGCATCTCAACATGTGGTCGCTGTACATCGCCTTACCAGAAAGAGAGACAACGAACG
>JAQIWH010004873.1:0-15874 GCA_034695005.1 Cryptops parisi
TAGATGTGCCAGATGGATTGACATGTACATCTATTAAAATGAACCGACATGGAAACTTGGAGTTCCAATTATTGGAATTGGAAACAGGTCGGAAAATGACCATTAAATGAACATAACTTGACATCACATAAAATATTAAATGAACATAACATGACATCACATAACATAACGAAACATAACAAAACATAACGGAACATAATAGAACATAACGGAACAAAACGGAACAAAACGGAACATAACGGAATATAACGGTACAAAACGGCACAAAACAGAACATAAATATGTTAGTTTATAATAAACTAAAATAAAAAAAAAAATTAAAAAAAATAAAAAAGAACGGAACATAATGGAACATAACGGAACATAACAAAACATAACGGAACATAACAAAACATAACGGAACATAACGAAACATAAAGGAACATAGCATAACATAGCATGGCATAGCAGAACGAGACACAATGCAACAGAACGCGAGGGAACGCGAGAGAACGCGAGGATACGCGAGTGAACGCGAGGGAACTTGAGTGAACGCGAGGATACGCAAGGGAACGCGAGGATACGCGAGTGAACGCGAGGGAACGCGACGGAACGCGACGGAACGCGACGGAACGCGAGGGAACGCAACGGAACGCGACGGAACGAGACGCAACAGGACGCAACCCGACGGAACGCGACGGAACGCGAGGGAACGCGACGGAACACGACGGAACGCGTCGGAACGAGATGCAACAGGACGCAACGCAACGGAACGCGAGGGAACGCGACGAAACGCAAGGGAACGCGAGGGAACGCGAGGGAACGGGAGGCAACGCGAGAGAACGCGAGGGAACGCGAGGATACGGGACGCAACGCGACGAAACGCGACGCAACGCGACGGAACGCGACGCAACGGGACGTAACGCGACGAAACGCAAGGGAACGTGAGGAAATGTGCAGTGAACCTTAGCAGTGAAGGGCCTAACAAACGGCTTTTTCAGTGCATCGGAATCGCTACAGAAGGAGCCACATAACATTGCATTACCAACCGAAATCGAACTGCCAATAAGGTACAGCATAGATATAGACTCTACAGATAATGATAAAAATACGATTAACATGGAACGACCATTAATTAATCCCTCAAAAGAAACATAATTAACCCATGCTCCCCACATGACCTTGAACGAATCCGATATAGAGCCGAATAATTCAATCGAAAATTATTTACCAGAATTATCTGTAGATAACAGTAAATCTGAGATGACGAAAACTTATCACCCTTTTGTAACTTATGCCAAGACAAAAAATATAGCCTCAATACCTGCTACAAAAAACCATCTCCAATCAAATAATAGTACAGAACCTAGTGATGCTAATATGACTATGGATCGCACATTCTATTCAAAACCAATCAGTGTTAACCCAATTAATAATAAAAACAAGGGAAAAATCACGCAAAATCTTCAAATGAAAAATCAAAAAGATGTGACTAAACAACTGAAATTTATTCCAATACAACCGAGCAATCAACCAACGTACGCTCAGAAAGCAAATCAACCGCCTATCAATCAACCCTCCACTTCTACGGGCACTAGCAACAACATCTACAAAATACCTCAACCCAAAGATCAAAATAAAATCACCCTGGCTGTGAAACCGTTACCTCCAAAAACAATACGAATACGAATAGCTAACCTTGATGAAAATGAATTAGCAGAGAATGTTATAGCTTATCTCACAAATCAAGGTGCTTAAGTCCTAAAGTGTAACCGGTGGTGGACACTAAATAAAACAATATCAACATATATATTTTTACGCAAAGTTAGAAAGCGACGACATGGCATACTGGACCAGTGATGCCCAGTGGCCAGATGGAGTTACAGCCGTCCCCTTTCTCGGAATGAACCCTACACTCATATCAGAAAGTGACATTCCACCAGAATATAAAGAACGTGACCCTAAACGGAGGCAACGCACGCTCCAAACAACAGTTCAAATGTAGTGACTATAAAACCGGACATGGCATAAAGATTGTCTACTTCAACTCGAGATCAATCCGTAACAAAACAGATGAACTAATAGCTTTCATAGCAATCCATCGACCACATCTTATTGGAATAACTGAAACTTGGTTAACTGAGGAAGAGGACGACCCAATACCAGAACTTGAAGATTACAAGTGTTTTGTCTGTAGCAGACAGGAACGAGGGGGCGGAGTTGCCCTCCTCTGCCATCGTCAACTTCACCCGACTTCTTTAGTGACTCATCGATCGAAGGGCCTCGAATTACTCCAAGTTACCGTGAATATTAATTTTCATAAGCCTATAACTGTGTTGGTTATTTATCGCCCTACCTATATAACCATCGAACAGTTGATTGATGTGCTAGTTTACGATTTCTCTTTTAGGGATAATACTATCATAATGGGTGATTTTAACACCCCTTTTGACACCCCAACTCCACAGACCAATCTACTTACTTCCACCCTCTCCAGTTATAATTGTTATCCGCATGTTCATATCCCAACCCGAGTAACAAGTCACTCGTCCTCTACAGTTGATCAATTTTTTACCACTACTAGTCTTCATGTACATAGTATAACCACTCACCCCGTATATAATCTTGATCATATGCTAATAACAGCAACTTTAAATATTAAAATTGATACACAACAATCACAAAAACAAGAGACTGAGTATTATTACAAATTTGACAAAGTTAAATGGGAGGGAGTAGTACATGATATTGAAATGGAAGCTTACCAGTGGATTAACCAATCATTACACGAAGTCAACACTTATCTCAACACTATACATGATCGACTCTTATACATTCTATCCAAACATGGATTAGAAAAAAGGACCAGATATAAAAGCACTAAATCCCATCACAAATGGTGGACACCAATGCTGACCAAGCTCAAACTCCAATTAGACAAAGCATACTATATGCATTTAACAGTTCCCTCACCTCCCAATAAAGTACTGTTAAGTGAAGCCAAAATAGAATACAAAAAAATTATAAAAATAACCAAAAGAAAATACATTGGTGAAAATAATTTCTTGTGGAGATATATTTCTTCAACATCTCAAAGTAAGATTAACAACCTCAAACCAACACAATTCGTAGAATATCTCAAGTGGTGTAATAACCCTCTTCAGCTGAACACCACTCCACTGTGTACCGTTCCTGATTTGACTTACTTGATCAATAACGTTCCAGCCCAACACATTTCAACTACACAACTACTCAATGCTTATAAATTAATCCGTAATAAAAAAACTCCCAAATCTGAGTTATTAAGTCCTGCAGTAATCGAAAAAATTGGTACTCCATTACTAAAAATTTTAAAGACTCTATTAGATCTGATTCAAACTACATCTACTTACCCAGCACCATGGAAAATTGCACAGATTTATCCAAAGTATAAGGGAGGCCCTAGCGACTCCTTTACAACATACCGTCCAATTGCCATCCTCCCATTTATATCGAAACTGGCAGACAAACTTTTGTTCATAGAGCTGACACAACTAGCTGAAATTATTTGCCATACTAATACCTACGGTGTAGTAAAGGATAAACCCTGTGTTAATCTTTTGCAGAACATCCACATACACCTGATTCGAAACCTACAACCTAGTACACAGTCAATAATGATTTTACAGACAGACATAAGTAAGGCGTTTAATACGCTAAGTCGTAATTCGGTAATTGCTATTTGTGTTGAATTGGGCGTATCTCCTTTAGTGATATCATTGTTACATAATTACTTCACAGATCGCACATTTCAAATAAAATCCCTTCCAACAACTACAACCTCTTCACTTAACGACGTGGTTCAGGGGTCAACCCACAGTTCTTTGTTGTATTTCTTAATCGCCAACACCATTCATAATATACCCTTAGATGGCACAATATTTAACTACATAGATGATAATATACTACTGTACCATTATCCACTATATGAAACTCATATTAATAGTTACAATATAGAAACAGACCTCACTCGAATTGACCATTGATGTTCGGAGCACGGTCTTCGACTAAACAAATTGAAAACCAATGGAATATTACTAAATAACTCAAAAGCCCTCTAAAAATTCTTGGACTTTGGATAGATCCTTTTTTACGTTTCTCGATCCACTGTCAAAAAGTAACTTCCAAATTAAATAAAAATTTGTTTTTAGCTAAAAAACTTAAAAATCTATTAAATTACAGGGAAAAATTAGCATTTATTAAAACAAAAATTCAGCCCATAATCACTTATGCAATAATAATATGGGGTGACGCACCCAAATATCGATTAAGAACAGTACAGACAGCATTTTTTAGAATAATTCGAATAATATTTAATCTGCCCAAATACAGTCCAATTCACAACTTTTTAAAGACAAGAAGACTTCTAGATATCACTCAACTCATAAAATAACACCGACTTATAGAAATACACAAGGCAATAAAAAACAACAGACACCCTCTACATTTTCTTCAAACCCACCTACAGATACACGACAATACTCGAGAAACCCAACGGTATAAATTAATTTATATTTCACGTCTACCACTCACCCATTATTCCCGTTTCCCATATAATACCTTCGGCGATTGGAACCAGTTACCGGTCCGCCTCAGGTCAATCTCGATGAACTGCAAATCCAACAAATGTTCAAAAATATGTAGCCATTTTAAAAACCAGCTTTTAAGTTATATAAATTTTACATAGATTTATTAGTTTTTACAAATGACCTGTTAGTGATCAAAAACTTTATAATTTGTTTTGTCCCTATGGGATGTAATATTTCTAAATAAAAATAAAAAAAAAAAAAAATGCGAGGGAACGCGAGGGAATGAAAGGGAACGCGACGGAACGCGAGGGAACAAGACGGAACGCGAGAGAACGCGACTGAACGTGACAAAACGCGAAGCAACGGGACGCAACGCGACAAAACGCGAGGGAACGCAAGGGAACGCTACGGAACGCGAGGGAACGCGAGGAAACGCAATGGAACGAGAGGGAACGCGACACAACGAGACGCAACGCGACATAACGCAGGTTCCCTCGCGTTCCGTCGCGTATCGTCCCGTTGCTTCGCGTTTTGTCACAATCCGTCGCGTTTCCTCTCGTTCCCTCGCGTTTCCGTCGCGTTCCCTTGCGTTCCGTCGCGTTCCCTTGCGTTCAGTCGCGTTGCGTCGCGTTCCTTCGCGTTCCGTCGCGTTGCGTCACGTTGCGTCGCGTTATGTCGAGTTCAGTCGCGTTCCCTCGCGTTCCCTCGCGATGTCTCGCGTTTTATCGCGTTCCCTCTCGTTCCCTCGCGTTTCCTCGCGTTCCCTCGCGTTCTCTCCCGTCCTCTCGCGTTCCTTTGCGTTCCGTCGCGTTGCGTCCCGTTGCGTCGCATTCCGTCACGTTGCGTCGCGTTCCCTCGCGTTCCATCGCGTTCCCTCGCGTTCCGTCGCATTCCCTCTCGTTCCCTCGCGTTCCTTCGCGTTCTGTCGCGATCCCTCGCGTTCCCTCGCATTATTTCGCGTATCCTCGCGTTCTCTCGCGTTTCCTCGCATTCCTTCGCGTTGAGTCCCGTTGCTTCGCGTTCCGTCGCCTTGCGTCGCGTTGCGTTCCGTTGCGTCGCGTTTCGTCGCGTTACGTCGCATTCCGTCGCGTTCCCTCTCGTTCCCTCTCGTTCCCTCGCGTCTCGTTGCGTCGCGTTCCGTCGCGTTCCTTCGCGTTTCGTCGCGTTTCCTCTTGTTTCGTCGCGTTCCCTCTCCTATCCTCTCGTTTTCTCGCGTTCCCTCGCGTTCCGTCGCGTCGAGTTGCGTCGCGTTCCGTTGCGTTTCATCGCGTTCCATTGCGTTCCGTCGCTTTCCGTCGTGTTCCGTCGCGTTGCGTCGCGTTGCGTCGCGTTCCGTCAGATCCGTCGCGTTCCTTCGCGTCCCGTTGCGTCAAGTTGCGTCGCGTTCCCTTGCCTATCCTCGCGTTTTCTCGCATTCCCTCACGTTCACTCACGTTTCCTCACGTTCTCTCGCGTTCTCTCGCGTTTCATCGCGTTGCCTCCCGTTCCCTCGCGTTCTGTCGCGTTCTCTCTTGTTCCCTCCCGTTCCCTCGCGTTACCTCACGTTCCCTAGCGTTCTTTCCCGTTCTCTCGCGTTCCCTCGCGTTCCGTCGCGTTCCGTCACGTTGCGTCCAGTTGCGTCGTGTTGCGTCTCGTTCCATCGCCTATCCTCACGTTTTCTCGCGTTCTCTCGCGTTCCATCGCGTTGCCTCCCATCGCGTTGCGTTGCGTCCCGTTCCCTCTGGTTGCGTCTTGTTGCGTCGCGTTCTATCGCTTTGCGTCGCGTTCCCTTGCGTTCCCTCGCGTTCCGTCGCGTTCCCTCGCGTTCCTTCGCGTTCCGTCACGTTGGTCCCGTTACATCGCGTTCCCTTGCGTTCCCTCGCGTTCCGTCGCGTTCCCTTGCGTTCTGTCTCGTTCCCATGCCTTCCCTTGCGATCCGTCGCGTTGCGTTTCGTTGCGTCACGTTCCGTCGCGTTCCCTTGCGTTCCCTCGCGTTTTGTCGCGTTGCGTCACGTTCCCTCGCTTTTTTTTGCGTTCCCTTGCGTTCCGTCGCGTTGCGTCCTGTTGCGTCGCGTTCCGTCGCGTTGCGTCGAGTTCCCTCGCGTTCCATCGCGTTTCCTCTCGTTCCGTCGAGTTCCCTCTCGTTCCTTCGCGTTCCTTCGTGTTCCTTCGAGTCTCGTTCCGTCGCGTTCTGTCGTCTTGCGTCGCGTTGCGTCCCGTTGCGTCGCGTTCCGTCGCGTTCCGTCGCATTCCGTCGCGTTCCCTCGCGTTCCCTCGCGTTGCGTCGCGTTCTCTCGCGTTGCCTCCCGTCGCGTAGCGTTTTGTCGCGTTCACTCGCGTTCCCTCGTGTTGCGTCCCGTTGCGTCACGTTTCGTCGCGTTGCTTAGAGTTCCCTCTCGTTCCCTCTCGTTCCTTGCGTTTCCCTGCGTTCCCTCGATTTCTCTCCCGTTCTCTCGCGTTCCCTTGCATTCCGTTGCGTTTTGTCCCGTTGCGTCACGTTCCGTCCCGTTGCGTCGCGTTTTCTTGCGTTCCTTCGCGTTGCGTCCCATTGCGTCGCGTTCCATCGCGTTTCGTTGCGTTGCGTCGCGTTGCGTCACGTTCTGTCGCGTTTTGTTGCGTTCCCTCGCGTTCCCTCGCGTTCCCTCTCGTTCCCTCGCGTTCCCTCGCGTTCCGTCGCGTTCCATTGCATTAATTCGCGTTCCCTCGAGTTCTGTCGCGTTCCGTCGCGTCGCGTTACGTCCCGTTGCATCGCGTTCCTTCTCGTTCCGTCGCGTTCCCTCGTGTTCTGTCGCGTTCCGTCACGTTGCGTCCCGTTGCGTCGCGCTGCGTCGCGTTTTGTCGTGTTGCGTCGCGTTGCGTCGCGTCGAGTTCCGCCGCGTTGCGCCACGTTCCGTCTCGTTCCCTCTCGTTACCTCGCGTTCCCTCATGTTCCCTCGCGTTCTTTCCTGTTTTCTCGCGTTCCCTTGCGTTCCGTTGCGTCGCATCTTGTTGCATTGCGTTCCGTCGCATTCCGTCGCGTTTCCTCGCGTTATTTCGCGTTCTTTCGCGTTTCGTGTTTCGTCGCCTTTCGTCGCGTTCCGTTGCGTTCCCTCGCGTTCCGTCGCGTTCTCTCGCGTTCTGTCGCGTTGCGTCCCGTTCCGCTATGCTATGTTATGCTATATTTTGTTATGTTTCGTTATGTTTTGTTATGTTCCGTTAGATTCCGTTATATTTTTTTCTTTTTTCTTTTTTATTTCTTTTTTATTTTTTTATTTATTTCTTTTTTTTTTTTATTTTAATTTATTATAAACTAACATATTTATGTTCTGTTTTGTTCCGTTATATTCCGTTATGTTCCGTTTTGTTCCGTTTTGTGTCGTTTTGGTCCATTTTGTTCCGTTATGTTCCGTTATGTTTCGTTATGTTCCGTTATGTTCCGTTATGTTATGTGATGTTATGTAATGTTCATTTAATGGTCATTCTCCGACCTGATGCCACTTCCAATAATTGGAACTCCAAGTTTCCATGTCGGTTCATTTTAATAGATGTACATGTCAATCCATCTGGCACATCTACAATTACGCGCTTGGGTGGGGGTCGACGATTTCTTAAAAGCCATCGCCTTATCCACTCTCCCAGGAATCTTAGGCAGCCTCCTATTCCTCGTTTTTTTGTCGACGCATTCATATTGACATATGAGACAGCAAATGAATTCATGGGACTAATGTAATACTCAATTTTCGAATGTTTATTTTGTTATGCACATGGTAACGTCCAAAACAAAAACGTTCACTTGTTTATTACAATTTTTTTGTGGTTCACATAGTAATGCCCACCAGAGTTAATTTTTAAGTAATAAAAATTACATCCAGTTTCTAAAAAAAGAAAAGAAAAAATCTGTCTTGATCATCAAAGATAATAAATAACAATCTCATACCCCACAATATATTCAAATGTTCCAACAGTAAAACATCACGCGTCCCCAGTGTTGCCAGATCCAACGCTACATTGCCAGTCTCATTACGTAATTTACACACCTCGTATATATCGTCATATCCACTCAATGAAGAAATACCGGCATGCACACTCAATGAAAATATTTTCCAACTTCAAGTGTGATTTTTACGAATTCCCAGGAGAGGTAATCAACTTTAATTTGTTATAATATTAAATTATATCCATAAATACATAAGTATGCAAAATGTCAAGCGGATTGGACATCGGGAACCAGGTTAAAAATAGCTTCGAATTTACGACTTCGTAAATTTTGAAACACGCACACAGAGTGAACTAAATAAAAGCCTTTAAAAAGGTTGCGACGTGTGACCTTATGACGAACCATATTTTATGGCGATTTCTATTTCTTATAGTTTATCCCGAAGGAATGTTTCAATAAATATATATAGAGGTAGTTTATGAGCCATGAATCCAATCCAAGCCATCGTATAATATAAAGTGTGTAAGTAGTTCCTACCGTGCGCGGTTATGGCGCGTAGCTATCGTGCGATGTGAAACGGTGTCGTCTGAGTCGAGTGACAAATCTTGATATCGAAAGCGCATAAATACACAAATTTAATTTTGATAGTTTAATAAAAAAAGAAACACCGTTTTTTTAAAATTAAAAGCTGAAATACTGAAACTGCAAATAGAAACTGAAACCTAAATCTTATTGTTTCTGGCTCTGCCTTTTATTCATTTACAATGAATAAAAGGTTGTCCTTAAAAAACAAAGTTTTTTATTTAATCTTGTTTTATTTAATTTTAATTCAATTCAATTTTTATTTTTACAATTTAGGTGTTTATTTCATTAAAATACATGTCATTTGTGATGATTGTGATTAAGCAGTGACCACTACGTCTGTTGGGCGCTGGCTGTACGTTTTGAGCTATTCATATAAACCACTGGTGTGCAATAATGTTTATTTAAACAGTTGTCGATACTATCGATTGTAGCATTCGTCAGTAATTCAAAAATACAATACGATTTTAATTTGTCGTATAATAAAATTTATATTTTTGTTGTACATTTTAACATTAATGGTGTAATTCTCTTAATATATTTAATTCATTTTTATGAGCATGAGCGCTTTTGGCGTTTAAAACGTCTAAAGTGAACGCAACATTTTAATTCACATTTTCGTTATTTTCTACTTCCGGTTTGGTTGACCATGTGGCTTCTTAGTGAAAATTCGACTTCGGTTCATACAAGTTTCAACACAAAAGAGTGAACAACCTTTTTTACATCGTGATATTTATTTTAATTATTATTACAAGTAGCATTCGATTAGTAAATCATGGACGAAGGAAAGAAGAGAATATTGAAAAAGAGAAAACGTCAAGATTCTGAAATCACAGGTTAGGCTTACTATCGATCAGGGAAAACACTATCGTTGCCTTTCGTAGTTTGCTGTATAATTTTATAAAATTGCAAACAGTTGTAAAAATAAAAAGCACTATATTTTTTTAAATATGAAATAATAATGATTATCGGTTGTTTGTCTGGGGGTCATTAAAAATGTAATTTTTAAATTTAATTTTTTTATGTGGCATCTTTTTATAATTTCCATAACAATTATCATCAAGTTTATTATTAACAAAATAATCTTTTTTTGTTGAATCCATAGGATCGCCTGTGAAAAAAAGTTCAAATACTGAGAATGCGAAAAAGGTTCGATTCACACCCACCGTGGAAGTAAAAAACATAGGTAACAATCATATGAAACACATTTGTAATTGATTAGTTTAATTTAATCTAACCCGGTTTCTATACTCATTACATAGCTGTTTTAAAAGCTAATCTGATTCGGTACATACTATAAGCCAATAAAAACATTGTCCATGGTCGCAAAATTTCACATGGAATATTATACCATAATTTGGACGGAGGAACTATAAAAATATTTTGAAACTTCAAATATATGAAGTGTTTAAATCAATTGCAGAGGCTTTTAAGAACGAGAAAAAGAAAGGAAGCAAAAAGGTGAATTTGAAAAACAAAACCAACAAGAAATCGTACGAAAAGCCAACAACAACTCCCAAAAAATTCCAGTCCTTCAAGAAAAATGGACCACAAAAGAACGTTGACAAGAGTAGTAACAACGATTTAACTAAAACTAAAAAGGAGAGGAAAGATGGGCGCAAAAGTACAAAAAATAGTAACTACGAGTTGGCCAAGAAAGCCAAACAGTTGTGGGAGATTGTACGATGGTAAGTCCACACACACTTTGGGTGTCTTTACACAATTCACCATCCTATTTGTTTAAAACATTAAAACTTTTTTGGTTTGTTGACATTTTTAGTGACAAGTTGAGGAAAGGAAAATGCGAACAGTTGTCGCAAGAGTTGTACAATCTCGTCAAAGGAAAAATAAAAGAGGTGGGTGAGATTTTACTTTTATTGTTAAATGAAAATAGTTTAGTTATTTTTTTTACAACTTTTTATTTTAACTTGGCTTGACTGTTGTGTGTGTATGCTTCAACATCTTTGCGTTCTATTTTGACACTTTCAGACATCCCATAAAGTTACAAATTTGTTGGGTTTGTGTGCCCCTTTCTAATAGAAAGTATCGGGTTTTTATCACTTGTTTATTTAATGTCATTTTTGTGATGTGTAGTACATTAAAATAATTTTACACGCTGTGTTGAAATGAAGTTTGTTAGGATAATATTATTTTAAAAACACAGTAACATATAGTTTGTTAGCATTCTTAATCTGTTCTAATAAAATCTGATTTATGGTGTTCGTGTAGCGTGATACCAATCCTAGTAATTACAGTAGAGTACAACTACTTATCTTGTATGGAATGTGGATCATAATGTTTCAATTACATTTCTTTAATTTTATTATTTGACTTGCCAAAATTTAAACGTGACCCACTCTTTGCCCCCCCCCCCCCTTTGCTACACTCATGTTAACAACCACATACTTCAATTCAAGCTTTCTTTTAAGCGAAATCGGGCATTGTCATAAATAAACATACATACATACAGTTCATCTGAGTATTCATTTATTATTGTAAATCTGTTGGATTAAACACTCGACACAAATCAACAAAAATATCTTTCACGTGTTTGTTTCAAATACTTTTAAAATTTGGTTTGAAAACAAAAGCCAGGTCAATAGTTGTACTTTAAAAATAACAACTGTTTTTTTTTATTGTTTTTAAAACAATATTTTAATTCACGTTCAGCTCATCTACGCACACGACACGTGCAGGATAATAGAATGTCTCATGATAGTCGGAAGCGAGGCACTGCGAACTTCGCTTTATGAAGAATTAAAAGGTAATGCTTTCATTTAATGGCACCGATCAATGTGAAATTATGATTATAAAGTTGGTTGTTGTTTTTTTTCAATAATTGTATTTTGTTTTTGTAGATGAAATTCCAAAGCTGATGTTATCGAAATATGCCAAATTCTTTGTGATGAAACTATTGAAATATGGGTAAGTAATATTAGGCAGGCAGCGAACTAGCATTCAAGCTCGTTAGTGTTTTGAATGGCATATACTTTGAGTGATGGAAAAGTGGGCGCAGCCATAAATTTTCGTCATCAACAGGGATGACGAAATGCTTGACGTCCCACATTCACACAGCCAATCTTGTGAAAGGTCTACAAACAGGAAATTCTGAGCAGTTGTTTACAGTTTTTTTTGGATTATTTTTCCACTTTTTCATTTCCAACATGGCGGACAAGTGGGGTGATATAATGTTACGGCTGTTTTAACTGTTTGTGCCATTGTCCATACTTTGCAAGTTATGCATTTTATGCAACAAAAATAAAAGTCGATCAATTAAAAGGAGAGGTCCAGAATAACAGGTGGACGAAATCGAAAGCACATGTTCCTATGAATTCTTGCGCCTGATCACGTGACGCGTTGGGGTGAAAATCTAAATTTTTTGAATTTAGGATTGTTCGTTTTTGGTCACAAACTTTTCGGAACGCCCATTTTTTTATATCAAGAAAAGTGTATGACATTTAGCACATTGAGGAATTGTGTGAATCATGTTTCTATTAATTTGTTGGAGCTGATGTAACAAATGTTTTCAAAATGCTGATATTACTCTTGTTTGCAGGACTAAATCTCAAAAGAATTTTGTCATTACATCATTTTACGGGAACGTGATAAAATACATGAAGCATACGGTATGGACTTCGATGCTGAGTTGTTTTTTGTTTTTTTGATGATGTAGTTTTGTAGTAATTTGAACAATTTTTTTCTTAAAATTTTATTTTTAAAAAAGGAAGCAGCTTCTGTCGTGGAATTTGCTTATAACGAACATACAAACGCAACTCAACGAGCTGCGCTTACCGAGGAGTTCTACGGACCATTGTTTCGTTTGTTCAAGGTGAGAAAATTTTTCAAATCAGAATTGAGAGTTGGGATAGAAAAACGGCGTAAATTCACTTAAGTATTTATTCCTTAAAAATGCGTCTATTGAATCATTTGAGACTAGTCTTATAGCATAAAGACATTGGGTTGCATATAATTTGAAATTTACTACTGTTTGGAGCAAAAATTTGGAACGTGGCTATTGTTAATCTCGTTCCAATTGTATGTGTTTATTAATCCTCCAAAAAATTTTTTTTCATTTAAAGAACCAAGAACTCAAAACGTTGTCGTCGTTAATTGCCGAGCATCCGCAAAAGAAGTCTTCGATTCTTACGTACATGAAGGAAAATTTGATGCAGATGCTGTCGAAGTAAGTTATTATCGACGCTCGTTTCAGATCCGATTTGATTGATAATTTTGTGGGTTCATATTTTTAATCAATTCGCTTATTTAAATTTTTAGATCGGTGGTCCAACATAGTTTGGTGCATCATGTGCTAAACGAGTTTCTGAACTACTGCACTGAAGATGACAAACGAGTAAGTAGTTCTTTTACTTATTTTCTGGTATACTGTGCGTTGTTGGTTTGTGCTACAGCACGGGTTTCTCGTTCGTAACAGTTGAAATTTTGGATGGCGAACGATACGTAGTTGAAAAAATCGTGTAAAATGATGAAACGATTTAACCATGATCATTCGATGAATGCTTGATTAGTCTTTCTGACCAGATATTTTGTTTACGTTAATATTTTGGCAAAGTATTGAAATAAGTTTATAATCTATTTATTTTTATTGTTATAATAGGAAGTTATCGAAGCTCTTAGAGAATCCATCGTTCACATTCTTCATACAAAAGATGGTTCACGTATTGCAATGAAATGCATTTGGTATGGAAGTGCAAAGGTAACCAATCTGCAAGTTCTTTAAGTGACCAGTATACAGGGTGGTCAAATTTCAACTACAGATACATCAAAACAAACAACGTGGTTTGGAAAAACGGTTCCCTTCTGTGATAACACGTGAAGTCCACATAATTTTGTGTGCATTTTCAGACTCATGTTTATATGAACTTTTGCTTTGTTTTGATGCTTAGCATCTGTGGTTAGAATTTTACTCGGTCTTTTGAAACACCCTGTATAGGTGTTTTACGTGCACTTTGATGTTTCGTGGAACTTTTTTTTTTTTGTAACTTTTTTGTTGTTGTTGTTTAGGATCGCAAAAGCATCGTAAAGACATTCAAAACTCATGTCCTAAAAATATGCAAAGAAGAACATGGCCATTTGGTGTTGTTGACAATTTTTGAAAATGTAGATGACACTGTGATTGTTCAGAAAATAATTCTCAACGTGAGTTGGAGACGAATGAGAATTTTTAGAGTTGCATAAGGAGGTTCAATAATATTGAAGTGACTTTGATTATAACGACTGTTCTTTTATTTTCAACACGGATTAGGAGATCGTCACTAATCTGAAAGATATAATCAACGATTCGCACGGAAGGAAAGTAGTGTTGCATTTACTGTCGCCACGTAACCCAGTTCATTGTCATCCCGACATCGTCAAAATTCTAGAACAAGGAGATGATAATGCAAACAGGTGAGTCACGTAAAAAGCGCGTGTTATCGTTAAGTGATTTATGACGAACGACTGAGGATGAAAAAATTTATATACGTCATGATATTGCAGTGATTGTATGATTAGTCTTTCTGAAGTTGTTTGCGAATGTTGTGTCATTTCTCGTTTGTATTTCGTTTTTTAGAGTTTAAACGTTGCTTTCTTTGTTGTGTGTTATAGTAAGAAGGATAAAGAAGTCAGACATAAGGAACTGGTGGAAAAGACGTCAAAACAACTGTTGCGTTATTTGGAGGAAAATGTGCAGGATATGATATTCACAACGTCGTGCAATATCGTTGCGCAAATCATCATCAAGCATGCCACAGGTACCACGTTAAAAATATTAATAGCAATGAAACTACAGGGTGTCAACATTTAAGTCTTTCTAAGTTTTAATATTAATTTGTTTTTTTCCAGGTTCCCTGTTGCAGTTGTTCCAGAAGATATCGGAATTGGTCGCGGAGCCGTTTGTTTCCGGGAGCGTGGAGAATGCACACATAATTGAGCACACCGCCGGTCATTTGTTTTTAAAGCATTTGATAGTAGCCGACAAAGAACGTCATGAACGTGGAGAAGGTATGTTGGACTTGTAGCGAGTCGGTGTTTTTAGTTTTTCATTTGGTCGCAGACGACTAATTACGGATTTATCCTTTCGTCAGTGACGCTCTCCCATCACATCACAAAGACCGTCCCGGAGGAGAATTACAAAACGTGGATTTCTTGCAACAGAGGCTGCTTTATTTTAATATTGTAAGTGGATTTTTTGTTTTGTTTATATATTTTTGAAATACATTTTCATTTCTGCTTCATGTGCGTTTTAACAAAAAATGTTGATGTCTTAAAACTTTTTTGTTTTTGTTTTCAGCATGATCGAAACTGGCATCGAAGAAGTTGTCGATTTTCTTGACAAGGTGCTGAATCCATTAGAAAACCGGTTGAAAAAAAGCAAATTCAAAGCTGCGGAGATTTTGTTAAAAAAATTGGATTCGTGAATAAATAGGATTGTTTTTAGTGTATGATAACTTTATTTTTTCTATTTATTTATTTATTTACTTACTATAGTTCTATGCCCATAAAAAATGACGGGAGGCAATTGATTCAATTGCATCATAAAAATAATTCATTGATTTTAACTCATGTTGCTTTGCAACATTTGTTAGTATTTTTTGTTTACTTCATCGTATTCAGTTTTATTTCATCGTATCCAGTCAACTAAAGTTGACAGGTTTTTTGCAAAACTTGTTTATTTTCCTTCTATAAATATAGTTGACAAGGATTGTGTGTGGTTTAATTTGAAGGTGCCAGAGGCCCCGCGGTGGCCTAGTGGTTAGGGTATCCACCTCCAGTACCTCTAGTTGGTGAGTTCGCCTCCCACTCGTGCCATGTGGGTTCAGTTTAGGGTCTGACACCGCGGGGGCAGGTTTTC
>JAQIWH010004874.1:0-15874 GCA_034695005.1 Cryptops parisi
TCGAACATTTCGAACGAGTCCCATTTCTTCTGAACGAGTTTGGACGAGCCTAAACGCTGATTTGCACGCCTCTAGTACACGATGATAGCGCTATTTGCTAGATAGCCTATAAATTGAATAGCAGGGTCAAAAAAATTAATTCGAACGGAACTTGTTATTTTAAATCAACTTTCCATGTCAGTTAATATAGCAAATTTCACCCACCATTATATAAAATAAAAATCCTACATTCGTTAAAAACTCATTTACAATTCCCACACTGTAATGATGATGACATTGGTAATGGTGGTTTTTTTTTACCACAAAAAAAGAACATAATGTATATACAAAATTATCTTCAAAATGATTTCCAAAATAATAATTTTAAAATTTAATTTTCAAACTGTACAACAATAAAAAATTGTTTCAAACCACAAATTTACATGAATTCTAATTTTTTTTCTTCAATTATTGTCAAGTTAAAGAACATGTTTCGGGGCACATGTCTCCATATCTTAAGAACTTACACACGGAGTCCTCAATGAATGCAAGTTGGGCTATATACGATTTGTGACGAGAGAAATCCTCCGTCATACTCGTTAAAAGCGAGAATAATTTCGCTATTTTTAAGCGATTTTGTGCAATTGTGCACAATTCACTAAAAGCTGAATTTTTTTTGCCACTCTAATGCAAATTCCGATAAACGCAATTATGCAAGTGTCGTATATGCAATTTCGTTATGCGACGAGAAAAATCCTCCTAGATACTCGTTAAGCAACAAAATTGTGCTATTATGCGACTTATGCACAAGAGACAACGCTGAAGTTTTCTACACACTGTGCTGTATATGCAATTTTCGATTTATGCGAGAACGTAACACAAAAGTTAAGTTTTTCATCACTTCAATGAAAATTTCTACATACTGTATATCAAATTTTCGATTTATGCGAGAACGTATTGCATAATATAACTCCTACATAAATCAAGAACTCCCAGTACCATTGACAATTCCTTATCATGAAAGTTATATGCAGTTTTAAACAAATTTGATTGTGAATCCACTACACTAAAAGTTTCTACACAAAATTGTGTATTAAAAATAAACGTTTATTAACGCTCCACAGCTTTAAACACTTATTGTGAACCTAACGGCTCTGGTTGCCATTTTATTACTTCTAATGGCCCAGGCCTTCTAGTTTTATGTTCGGAAATTCAATCCACGTCCTTTCCTATCCTGCAGCCATATAAACACAAGTAGGTGAATATGAGGAAGAAACGAGCAACACCCATCAAAGAATTGAGAATGGAACAATACACCTTCTATGCAACATGTCCCCCCATCTTCTGAACCCCTCAACGTTGAATATTTATATTGTCCAACATTGTATACTACAAGTTAAAAAACACAATGCAAAGTCAAAAAAGTGATGAATCTTGGCGTGACATTCTGAATGACAAAATTTCTTATCTCTTTTTTAAACCACTATATCTAAAAATAAAAATATTGAAGGTCCCCTCCAATATTCATCAAAAGTAGCATATTCGTTGATGTGATCTAATTAACATCATTAACAATCTTTTATCTAACTGAACTTTCATCAACCTACACCAAGAAACCAAAATGGACATTGCTGTCAACTCGAGGAAAAAAAATCACACCCTCCGACCAATTTATAGCTTTTCAAAAATGGACACAAAAAAAAATTATAACTCTCTCCCCATTCTGACACATAAAACAAAATGGCGACAAAGATTTCAAACATTATATATTTATATACTGTATATAAAAAAAAAGTAAAAACAAAAAATTAAAATGGCGAAGAGGAGATTGTAGATTTACAAAGCTGGGGTTAAGTAGTCGGTAGTAATTTCAAACCGAGATAATGATGGACTTTCTTGGAACTTTTCTTGTTCCCCTCAAGAAAGTTTTTCGCACCAAAGTTTAATTGTGACAAGTAGTTGGGTGGCTTGTTTTACGATAAAGAAATCCTTAATTTTCTCACAAAAATATTTTAGACAGAAAAAACCAAACAAAAGAAAAAAAGTGATGTGGCAATTCAGTCTTATCTAACCATAAGTAAAAGACGTTCTCACACAACTTTGTAAGAAAAAATACCGTATACGACAAGTCTTCGCTTTATTCGAGGTTTTTTTTTATATATATGCGATTAGCTGTTAAAGCCCATCAAATAATAATACTGACGGGTTAAGTTGACGCGTCAATAATAATGAACGAATTCCAAAAAACATTCTGATTTGCGATTCTCTTTTATACTCAGCTTTGTTTATATTCACGTTGTTATGATGAACAACAATAAACCTCGAGATTTACAATGAACCTCGCAATTCATTGTTGTACACACTTTGTTATTGTGTGACCCCCTCCCCCATGGATTAATGGAGTTCATAACACCGTGAGTGTAAACAAGAAACGTTACAGTGTTGATTGCCAATGCCTGATTGGCCAATATTTGTTTAGGTTTTGTGGTTGTCATATAACAAAATTCAGTGTCAGTTTAGCTCTTTATAGTCTAAACACAGGGTTTACTTCTAGACTCCACGTAGTTACCATGACAACCACAGGGTTTACTTCTAGTTCTAGTAGAATAAAAAGAAGATTTTGTAACGTGAATCCTCCCAGATGCTCGTTATGTGGGGGAAAATTCTTTATTATGCGGTTTTGTGTGGAATACTGAAGATTTGTCACTCCAAGGAAATTTAGATAAAGAGATTTCGATTTATGCAACGTTAGCACAAAACGTAACCCTTACATTAATCAAGGACCTAGGGAACCTCTTGTATTTTTTCACACACTTTTTTCTTACAAAGAAATCAGTTCTACTAATAAATAATTTCCTTGGTGTTTCCATTACGTATTTATGCATCATCTGTATGCTGCACTTGTTCTACTAGGAAATGGGAGAAACATGATCGAGAGGGGTTCTTTGAAAACATTAAACAGAACAGAAAAAAAAAACAACACATGGGTTCACTGTACAATGATACACTTTGTTCCTCGTGCGAAAGTATTTGGCGCTGCAATTATAAAACTCCCCCCTATTCTTTATTCACCCCGTTTATTTCGTAATTAAACAGATATTAAAATTCGACTAACAGAGATTGAACGCATAATTGATTGGTGCACCCCAAGCAACTCATTACTACGTTGTCATTGACCCTGTCTACCTTGTAATCATCCCCATGATCATTGCCCACGCCACTATCAATCATGTGGACATTTATTGGTAGCCTTATTACCCTGTCAGAGTACAATGACGACAATATCGATGAAACTTATTCGGAATGACACTATATCCACAATAATGTCAGATGCGTTCAATTATAACGTAACAAGGTACCAAAACACGACATTGAATTTTACACAAGTTGAATTTTTCCACTGTATGTGCAGTGTATCGAAATACTGTACATTTTGAGTTATAACACTTTCTGCTTGTACTTTTTAGACTGCCTTTTTATAGACTTTTTTAGACTCTAAATCATGAACCTATTGAAGCAAAACATACCACACTTTTTTATTGCAGTGAAAAAATCATATAACAACTTTTCCCTGCCCTGGTTTTGTTTGCATTTTTTGCTTACATATTTTTTTTTTGTTGCTACTTCCCAAGTCAAATTTTTTGTTCCCAACAGGTGTGCACATCTTTGACCTTTTTAGTGTTTATACCTTTTCACTTGTTAGTCCCCTCACATCACGAACTTCAGTAGTAAATGCAAATTCGTGATCGTACAATTACAAGAAAAATGTACGTTGAACCAATGAATCTTAGTTGGGTTTTTTATTTTTTTATTTTAATAACAAGTACAAGACACCCTCGATTTATGAGATTATAAGTTCTGCGCAAACATTGCGTGAATCAAAATATCGCATATACCAAAATTCTCATGAAGTGACCAAACTTCAGCATTATGTACAGTCATCCCAGAAAAAAAAATGCACAATACTGTACCAAATTTTTCATGTCATTAATAACAATAGGCTGCTATAAAGTATATGTTATGTTTATGTACAATATGTCACATTATAGTTTAGTATAATATGCCAAGCTATAAAGAACGGGAACCTTTCTTACGTCGCTTGGTAGCAAAATCGCATGAAACTCGCACCGAAAACTACTGTATTCGTACAAACAGTTACTAGAAGAACCCCCCCCCCGTCGTGGTTGGTATGGTAACCACGGGGTGTCTAGAGGCATTGAGACGAAGCTTGTGTTGTACAATTTTAAGTTTACTATCTCATTAGTTACAGCTTATATGTTTATGCAGTTCATTGTTGTAATCTAAATTTGCCTTACATTATGCAGTTCATTGTTGTATTACTATTACTACTCTTACTCTTATGCAGAGCAGATGGTGACTATTCAAATTATTATTATAACTTCATGGTACAAACTACAGTTACTTTTATTTTGCACAATATATGACACCTGTGGCTCACCATACTTTCATAATAGCCCCCAGTGTTCAGGGTAAGTATAAAAAAGGGTGTATAATTTTACCCTAGGGGCAAAATACCGGAAATGCCCGAACGGCGAAAGCCCGCTCCATTACCCACCTCTAATATTACACACAAATCAAAACGTTTATTCTTGTAAGACTGCACATAGTAAACTAGTCTTCAATAAGATTAAACCAGACAGACTATAAACAAGGGCTGGTTAGTGGGTCTATTTCTTGTTCCAAATTCCCTAAAAAAAAACATTTGGTAGTCTGGAACAGTTGAACCATCTCAAAAGGAATTCGTAGCTAAATTGGGATGAGTTTCACACTCACATCTATTGACCAGATGGCCATCTGTTTACAAAAGTGTTTTTTTCAAGAAGAAATGATTTATCGTACCAAAATATAAATAAAAAAAGCATTTAACTACATAGACTGTGAAATGTGTCGTGAACATACCACTGGTTAATAAATAAGCACAAGGACAATTAATGTTTTGTAACAATTATATAAAAAAAAAATTACGTAAAAATGTCCCTCAAGTTGAAATGAAAAACTTAACGACTTGTAACCAAAGAAAAAAAAGATTAATTTTGCATCATCATGACCCTCGAAATAAACGATAAGTGAAGTAAATGAACCGTTTCTTGGTTCATGACTGGTAAACAAGCTGAATAAATATAAAAAAAAAAAATCGCACAAATCGAGTATTTAGGATTTTAATGCAATGAGTTAATTACACCAAACCCCAAACCATCAATTTAATAACAGTGAAACTTCTTGTATACGGAAGCGTACCAAAACGGTTCTGTTTCAACAACTTGATCACGTGATCCTGTTACAATTATGTCTCAATTGCTTCTAATTACTTGATCCATATTCGGCTTTTATGTGGTCTATGATGATCAATTAAATTGCCAAGTTAGGCTAGTATAATTTTCTTTCGGTGAAAGTAGGTTAAACTTTTTTTTCCTAATTTAAAAATTAATATCTTCAATCTAATAAAAAATCCTTCTGTCGAGATGAAGGAATTCCTTTTAACAATAGAAATTAATGAAAGAAAAATTAGGTTCGAAATGGTAATACAATGACAACCCTAACAAGAGTTCATTTTTCATTCATTCCCATTGAATGACGTCTACAATAAGACACGTTCAACACCTTCACTTACTACTATAATGAAGAAGGTACCAATTCAATACATACAGTATGTAATCTACATAAATGGCACAACTAGAAACCATATTGAATTATTGAATACTAACCTGAATTATTTAGTATATACATTCTGTTTTCCAATGAAAACATCAACAACTTCAGCTCTCAGCCCAGACTGCACAATGATGTTGTATGCTGCATATGCTGATATGCATGTGAACCATATGTAATGTAATCATAAATACATATAAGTATTCATATACATATAAGTACTATCTTATACATATAAATTATCCAGATCTGTTTGTGTATCTGTGGATCTGGAAGGCTTTTTGTTTACCCTCACGTTGTTGTGGTGAACCCCTGGGATCCACATGGTTTACCATAACAACGTAACTGTAAACAAAGATTGTGTATGAAAGATCATTCCAAATCAGGGTGCATCAAAATGTTTCAGAATTCACAACAATAAATTGCGTAATGGAGAATAGCTTACTATATACAGTATGTGTACTTTTCAATATCATCGGCAGGTGAAACAAGAATGAATCTTGAGAAACAACACTAGTTTAAGCCTGGCAATTAGTTCTAAACTCCACGTGAAGTCTGTAACAAATGCAACACTGGTAGTGCTAGATCACTATTATTTCATTGTAGCCGACTGTACACAAAGTTGAGTATAAAAGCGGATTTCAAATCAAAGTGCAACAGAATATTTTTGCCATTCGGTTAGATTAGAAACACTAATTTAAAAAAACGTTTGCCTGAATTAAACCCTCCATTTAAAATTTAATTAATAACAATGAGCTGCATGGAGAAACATTCCCGTCATTATTGACATGCATATTTCTAGTATACAAGTAGATATATACTAGCTGTATGCCAGTCAACAACGATAGGTGCTAGAATTGTTGTAATCCTCATTATTGTGTTTCTATTATTAGCAACCTGTTGCTAACAACAATGAGTGTTTCACGTACAACACAGATATGTAAAACTAATAAAATTGCAGCGAGCTCTTCTTTACCAGCTATGATAGCGCCATCGCACCCTGTGTGAAAATGCCAAAACTTATGCCGAAATCGATACACTAACGAATATTGCAAAACCACTTGAGTTAAATCAATAATAACTGTAACGAATGTTAAACGAGTTGAAACAATAAATTGCAAAATGAAACCAAAAAGAATAAACTTTCCCGTCATTTTTGACGGGCTATTCATTAGCTGTATGTCAGTCAACAAATGATGAGTTCTCGATTTGTTGCAGTCCTCATCGTTGTGTTTCTATTATTAGTAACATGTTGCTAACAACAAAGAGCATTTCACATGCACAGATATGGAAACTTATGTAAGAGATATATGATATACAATTTACTAGAAAAAAAATAGGGGTCTGTCTAATGGAATTACACGCATTCCTGAAAACTGTTACGCTGAGCAGAGAGCCATGTTAAACGAGATCTGTGTGAAAGAAATGTGTCAAAAAATGCACATTGTATATTCAGTACATGCATGAAAAAAATTGTGTGTATGTATTTCTATATAAACTCGGATATGTATTACATACATATATACACTACCACACACAAACACATATGGTATGTAATGAGATGATTGATGAACGGATTAATTTGGAATCGCATTCCATTTTCATCGTTTTCGCGGATGTGACGAGAAGAACTATGAACAGAATCTCTGCGGAATTTTCTTCCTGAAACAACATAGCCTTTGAGATTTTTACACTCAATTCCAAACACCAAGTTCCGTATAGGAATTTGCTCGCCATACACACACTATATATTAAAGCGCGTACTTTCCCCCCTCAGTTGTTTATGATAGCTATTACAACCGTCAAGATGAAAATTCAAAATAACACGTTCTGAATATCTGGGAATGAAAAAAAAAAAAACCATTCCCAACTATAAATTATTATTTTCCTCTTTATCATTAAGTCCACCATTCATAGAATTAACATTTTTCTATACTGCCCCCTTTAGCACGCCAAACCGAGATTAAAAGGATCATAAACGCGTGAATATAGATAAGGCGAAATTGAAAACAAATTGAAAACACGACTTTCGATAAGGTTAAGAAATAATACCAACACTCGTATTGAAACTTTAAATTATAAAAACAACATAAGACGTTCGACATTTTAGTCATGATTCGAGTCTAGAAAAATGATGTCATTTTACACCCTTCCTATAAAACCTACACACAAAGCTATATTAGTCTCTTCTGAGGAAGAAACAAATATAAAAATAAAAATAAATAAAACGGGACCAAGAGTAGGTTGAAACATGGAACTTAACTAACCAAGGCCAAACAGCTGGTGCAACACCAAAAACATGATAAAAACGGATGGTGAAATTAAAGACATGAAAATGACATTATACCATATTAAATTTTAAAAACAAAATTCAAAACAAAAAAAAAAAAAAGATATGGAACTTTAGAAGCCAATGGAGGGGTAAGTACACAAAAGCGATAATAATAATAATAATGAAAAAAAAAGAACGATAATCGGATTGGTTCTGTAGAAAACGTACCCCCACCGCAAAGCTGTCAACCTGAGTTCACCAAGGTCAAGGATATTTACCCCCTGCTCTTTGGTATCCCTCTCTTGTAAGACTCATCATGTTTGTAGGCCCTTTCACCCCTAGAAGAACCCCTCCATATTTCACCCCACCAGATTCATTCATAGACGCTGATGATACAATGTACTCCTCTATCGCATTCGAGGGAGATGGCACAAGTTGAATGCCAAATGCACCTGGCACAGTGCATGCTCTTTTTGACAACAAAAGTGACTTGTCGACCGTCTTAAAAGAACTTTGACAAAACATAAATGACCCCCCAAACATCCAGATGACACCCCATTTCGTCAACTGTAAAAATGCGAATAATATCCCCAATTTACATTGTAACACTAAACTGGATTTTTCTTGATGTAACATTAAGACTTTTCCATTTAAATAACAACGAGTAACAAAGAGTTAAAAAAACTACGTTTTTGATAACCTCTTTTACAACCTTGTAATTACTGAAACAAACACGTAGAAATATATTTTTGGCTGAAATAGATTAAGTGTTTCTTTGGATGGATCGGTTTTATACTTTCAACAATGAATTGCTGTTCACGTGAAATGATGTAGAACGTTATAAGTAGGTTGTAAACTATATAAGAAAAAAACATTCATCTTTGTTGTCAACAATACGTGGTGGCTAGAAATGTAGGTCTATCGTCAGCAAACACTTTTCGAAGAAAAGCGGACCCTTCGTGTGACAAAATCTCAGAAATGACTGGACATTGACCCGTTTAAATTTAGTACAACAAAATGTCTGATAACCCCAGCTTACGTTTGAAATTTCAGCTCTGTAGGCCATCAGAAATCTACCAAAAAAAAGAGCTCAAAGATGTTAAACTATTTCAACCTCAGAGTATCACTTAAATAAAAGAGAAGTTAATAAAAAGTGTTTTGTTCTTCACGATAAAAATGAATGACAATTTATCTTCAAATACAACATATTTCGAGTATCTTGCCATTATAACTAACAAAACAAACGGTAATAACAAAATCTCATGTTCAGCTGGAATAGACACCTCAGAGTAACAACTGGCTTGGGTCATTTAACAAGAGATACAACTGAAGATGAGGTGTGAACTCGAAACATTTCTTACTTGAAATTGATTGTTATTGGAAAAATGCTTTTTATTGTGTACTATCTAGACATAGTACAAGCATTTACATTTCTTCGCCATCCGTTAATTCTTTCCAATAAAATGGATTTTCCAACTAACAGCCATCCACAAATAACAAGACCTGTTTCTAAGTCACAACTGATACTCAGTTTTATCCCAGTCAAAACAAACTACTCTTAAAACAAATGACACGCAGGTCATTTAAAACTAAGATGCAAAGAAAAACGAAGTTTAATGTTGCATCGGAAACGTGTCTTATTTGACAGATAATGGTCTGAAATTAGAAGAAATTCCTTTTATTGCGAAGAATGAACAGGGTGATATCCCATTAAAATGTTGATACATTTCGAAGTCAAGAAAGTACCAGCTGATTTTTTACGGCTCTGGGCATTCACTTAAAATATTTGAAATAACTCGAGTGTCCGGATACTGATGCAAATCTATGTAAAATAAAGAGAAATGTAATACATGAAAAAAAGAATTTTTCACAAGAAAAATAGACATCCCCTAAGTGCTGACAAGTTCACAGACAGCTAATGTTCTCAAATGAGTGGGTTTAAAAATAAAAAACAGACGTCCTTTTCTCTTTCATGGTAGGTCCCCCTCCCTTAAGTCTTTTACCCTCAACTTTGGGTGTGACGCATAGCTGAAAATTGCTGACACCCCCACACTCAATCTACAGGGTGAACCAAAATCTTCCTTTTCCTTAAAAATTATGACAAAATGGTCATACACAGTCATACACAGCAAGATCACAAAGTCCTCGATTTATGTGAGTTCTTTATATGATGAGATATACACTCACATACGTGAGAAAATATTCTCACAAACGTTCGTTACAGACGAAAATATTTCAGTATTACGCGATTTTTGTGCAGTGGTGAACAATTGGAAAAACGCTGAAAAGATTCATCATGGAACTTCGATATATGCGATTTTGGATTTAGCCTCATCATTCGCGCACTTCTTGTATTCTACATACTATGACATTTCACTGATGAATTGTGAACGACATTGCAAAAGATTGAAAAGTGTGCCGAAAAATTACCAATCCTAATACCTGATACCAATTTTAAAAGTATTCCTGTAAAAATAATTTCCAAACATTCTTTTCCTTGTCATGAAGTTTGACGACACCCTGTATAAAATAGACGAGATGAAACTTTATATTACACTACTCTAGCTTCCCTGTGAAGCAATCCTTTCATTGAAACAAGATATCACTTTTCAGTGCAAATGAAGAAAAATAAAAAATCATCTATTACACATTAACTAAGAGTTTCATAAGAGCGATTAAATCCCTTAAAAAAAAGTGCGACACGATAAGTGGTATAAAAGCATGAAAATGTGAAAAGCATGAAATTCATGATGAACCAATTTCATCAACATTTTCCACACACACCCTGAAAAAAATTCACAAAAAAACCCATACTTAATCAATAAAGTCATTTTCTAAAGATTAAAAAAAATTTTATATGGTCAGAAGAACCCTACAAACAATTGGTACTTTTCAACATGGATATAGAACATCTAAATTAACAAATTAACGTCCCTTGCAATTAGGTCTGATGATAGCTTGTTCTTTTTACACCAAAGATGATGGTCATTGACTCTTGAACATCTCTTTTTTTCTGCTTTAACTTCTCCCTCTCTGTTCATTTTTATCTCTATAATTTTCAATCTTATTCTCGGAAGCGGAAAAAATAATAATAAATAAAAATGCATCTTTAAACCGTTCGAAATAAAATGGCAAAACAAGCTGGAGCTTAAAGGCCAATAATTAGTTATCGGCTGTTTATAACCATCCTAAGCCAACAACTTGGAGATCGAATTTTAATGTGTTTATAGTGTATGGATTTATTTTGAAATGAAACTGTAATCGCATTTCGAGTGAAATGGAACGTTGTCCCTGATTAATGCAAAAGTTCAACAAAAAAAAAAAAAAATTAAAAATTAATTCAGAAAAATTAGTTTTGGTTGTATATACAGTATATAGATATATTTATAAAAATAACATTTACAAATTTTATTTTTAAAATATAAGATAAATTTTGTTTTTCTCCAACTTTTGATAAAATTTTTACTCGAGTCGCCATGGCTTATCTTTCTCAGTCATTAAAAAGAACGTGAAGATCAAGATCCATTTCCTTAATATAAAAAATTTGATCACATACAAAAAAAAAAATAAAATCAGTAATCAATATCAAACTTGATGAAGGGCTTAATTATAGATTTGGAGGCTAGAAATATTCTCAATCAAACGACACCCAAAAAAAAAATACATTTAATGAAAAAACTTTATCAGTAATTTAAAATGTAGTAACCAAATCGTTTTCCAAGATTATACAACATTTATAATAAAAAGATAACGCCCCAAAAAAATCTTATGAACTTGACAAGTCGCATATAAAGTACAAACGCACTAAGTATTTTTTTTTAATAATAATTAGAAATATTTAAAAAATATTATATTTTTAAAATTGACTATACTGTGATATATATAAAAAGTGATTTTAGAAGTTGAGATGGAAAGTGAAAGTGAAGGGTGTGGCACCCAGTGATGATCCATTGATCACGCCTAGCTAGAACTCTGGACTATATTCAAGGACTTGGGACTAGAGGCTAAGAATGGCTGTGCGTGGGAAAAACAAGCTAAGAAAAGTGAACTAGAAGTGAAGAAAAGTAAAGTTTTCACTTACCGCACTGGTTGTAGCCACTAGCAGCGAAAGAGCCACAACACTTAACATGATCCTATATTAAAAAATAAAATTAATATCAATTATTAATTAATTATATACACTATATATCAAAGTTACTAGACTAAACTAAAATCTATAACGAAAATCGTTAAAGTGAAATCCTATTAAAAATAAAATCGATTTTCACTTTTGCGAATACAACATCTGAAAATAGTGTCAATTCTTTTGACAGTTAACGTACGATAACTAAATTGATTATTTTATACTAACAAAAAAATGACATCTAAACTATTCGCTACATGAAAAAAAAACAGTATTAAAAGTGTCCTGAGCTCAGTTTATTTTGTGACATAAATAGCAAACTAAAACGGTTTATCTTAATACAAAACCAATTTATTTAATATGCATAATAAGTGATGTCTAACTTGAGCTTACAAAAAAGTAAGTTATGTGATTGAGTTTACAAAAACATACAAAAACAAACACATTTTGTAACCACAATTTCATTATAAAATTCGTACAAATTATTCTCACCAAAATATAAAGATCAAATTTTACGAACACAACTGAGCACATTTTTGCAGCATATGTATATTGAACGATCACAAACTGTTTTATGAAAGTCGCACTACACTAATGATCTAATCTCGAATTAAACAACACATCACCAATTTTTAAAGTTGTACTAGTTAAAATTCGATCCAAAAGCATTAAGCGTTGAAGACACGCTAGTGGGCAACTGGCCACACGTTCCATTAGTTTACAGTTACGCATACCACAGTCACACATCCGAAACCAAAGAAAAAAGCAATAACGCTTACCATTGTGTCATGTTTTGTACGGCACTGTAGCCGTAGTGCGGATTCCAGTGGGAACTTCTCCGAGACATACTACTAACTACAACAACTACTTCTTCTTCTTCTGGTACTTCTTGTTGAACACTTCCAAACGGGCGCTAGCGCCTGTGGTTTCTTCTCTACATTCCTCGCTGGGCCGATCCGATCGGCATCCTGCTGGGGTAGAAGACCCTCTCTGTGTTTTCCAAAATCTTGGGAGAAGGGGGAAAAATACAACTATCATCAGTTTCTTAAAATGTATTAGATATATATATTTTTTGCGTTACTTGTCAACTAGAAAAAAAAATATATAATAACAAGGCCTACTGTGATTGTCTCTCGCTTTCTCTTTCTCTATAGATGCAAAAGCTAAGAGTCGTGCAAAGCGGCTTCCAAAGCAGCCGACACTTGGCTGTTTGCTCAAAGTTGGACTCACTTGCCCGATGGGCGGGACTTAGCCAAAGGGGGTGGAGATACCACGAGGGAGCTTCTTTTTCTCTCGTATTACCACTGCCAAACTCTTTTTGCCTACTTCTTTCTTATTCTTCTTCTTTTTTGTCTCCTTTTTTTTCTCTTGTGTCACTTGTCAGCGAGGTGTTCGATGTACAACGACAAGATTTCTTCCTTTCGCTACTCCTGCAGGTGTAGTAGTAGTACGTATTAGACTCGTTTCGGTACATCATTCAACTTCCAGAATGAGAAAAACATACAATAAATTTAACTAAAAAAAAATACATATATAAATTATGACATAAGAAGAAATTATTACACCAAAACACACTTTTAAGCTAAAATATCTACACTGTATATTTTATTTTTGAAAGAAAAACAATTGTAAAACAAAAACTCCTCGATTTATGCCAGTTTTTTTGGTGCGATTTCTCTACTATGCAACGAGATAAATACAAATTTTGACCAATTCTCGTTTAAAAGAGAAAATCTTGCTATTATACGATTTGTGCGTGGAGTAAAAGTGACTGACGCTGAAGTATTCAACTTCATGCTATTTTGATATTATGCGATTAATCATCGATTATTGCAAGGTTTTTATTTTTTAGAGAACGTAACTCTCGCATAAATCGAGGACCTACCTTTAAGGAATAAATCATTACTACGCTTATTGACCACAAAAAATTCGTTTAACGCAAGAACAAACTACACGATTTCTCTATGTATACAACTAAAGGGTGTCTCAAGTCTCAAGAATAAGTATAAGTTTTATATTCCATTACAAAAATTACTTTAGCTGCGTAGTTACTTTTGAAACACCTTGTATAACGTGGCTACCCATTAATTTAATAAGTTATTTTTTTTTTCTGAATATTGCTACTTAACATTAAGCTTAATTCCATAATCAGATTCACTTTGCAATATTCATACCTGTTCCAACACACCTGATGCAACACGAACGTTAAAGACACTTGGTTTAATAGGTCGTATCAAAGTATATAATAATTATTCATTTAATGTAGTCTCATAAGGCACCACGACAATCGAGGATTATCCATAAAAACACGAATAAATTATGGTTTAATTATAATTTAAATGGGGTTAAGTCATCCACCAGAATGTAAATTAAGTTTTAAAAAAACCAACAAAATTAATTGAGGAAAAATTTATGGAACCAATCTTATGCCATATATTGAAATCTAGTTACCTAATTTGTATTTCCTGAAATCTATAATGCTGCCAAATATCACAGTTTAGTTGATCCAAATTTGGTTTTGTGACACATTACACGCAACAACGAGAAAATGTTACTCCGTTGTTGTTTTTTTCCTTATTACTGTCTTATCATTGGGAAGTGTTTTTCAAACTGGTTTTTATGGTTGAAGAATTAATCGAAAGGGCATGTTCTCCCAATCTCGAAAACAGAAAATAAAAATAATAAAATGATAAAATAGAATAAAAAAAAAGAAGTTTAAAAGCCAAATCGAAGACTTGACAAGCCCCGAAAAAAAGAGAGGGGGAAAACCCTTGAGGTGATTTTTAATGTTCTTCACATTGTGATTATAAGCAAGTTGTTGTTTAGGAAAACATAGGCTGCCAACAACAATGCACTCATTCTATAACATCTGGATAGTAACATTACTGTTAGCTACACCAAGAAGAAGAAACTAAACAGAAGCAAAGCAAAGAACTTCCGGCCAGCTGATGGAGAGGCACGATCTAGTTTCTCCAAACTCTCCAAGATGATTGACATTTGTTGACCACGCCCAAAGTGGTTGGATGTTCTCTGACCACACTCTCTATCTCATCTTATGATCACCCCCATTGAAATCAAAGTTGAATAAACAGTGTGTATGAATGGTATGCACAACATATACAGGTGTAAACTTTGCATTTTTATGATATACGAAGGTGACAGTTATGCCAAACTCACTTTAGTTCACTATCTATGAGCGATTTGCACAAATGCACATCTTAATAGTATAATTATATTTCTACAAAAAATAAAACACCATTTTTTAATTTATATTCATCTTAAGTTGTAAACAGTATATAATATAACAAACAGACAATAAATGATCGAAATCAAAGTTAAAAAACTTCGATTTCGAAATCAAATCAATAGGCTCCATCATCGGCTATAACGTCAATATGAAAAACTAGTGTTCGGGGGTGGCTGCGCTTCCCCTCGCAAGCTATCCAAGGTGTTGCTTCGTAAAATTTCTTTTTGTCGCGTTAACAAATTTTGTGATTTAAATTTTTACTGCAAATTGCAAAGCTAAATTTGTTTGACAATTTTGGTCTGTAATCATAAAAACCTGAATTTTTGTAATTTCATCAGTAATTTGTTCTGTATATTCAATATTACCTGATATCAATCGGTTATTGTTATCATAATCAATTGGTCCCTGTTTAATGTTATCAACCGGTTATTGTTAACCAAACGCACAATTCCCAAAGTGATCATAATTATTGAAACTTAATGAAATTTCATAGTCACATCACTACTAAAGTCATAAACTACATTTAACCAAACATTTACAAACTAACAACCCCCCCCCCCCTTTACAATCGTTTTTCCCAACA
>JAQIWH010004875.1:0-15874 GCA_034695005.1 Cryptops parisi
TGTGAACTATTTTCAACTTTGCACCTTGTCAGTAGAGGTAAAAGAATTTATTATTTTTCTTTTATGTTTTTTCAATTATATCTACGATTTAGTTTAATTAAAATAAATAAAAATATATTAATTTATAATAAAAACAAGTAATAGGTTAAAAAAACAAAACACGTTTTTAAGGCCCCACTTTTCTTTTGTGGACATGTTTGTTGGATGGGGTAAGTTTCCTTAGCTTGAATGATGAAAACATTTGGAACTGATTTATTTTTTTCTTTGGCATTGAGTTTTGGTTTTTTAAACAGTAGGACATACATGCCAACAGCATTGTTGACAATGCTGTTGGCGGTTTTGTGGCAAGGCAACCATAATGTTAATAATAAACCAGTTAACGTGATATATGCATTGTTGCATTTGTTATTGTTGAAATCCAAGAAAATGTTTCCAAGATTTTCTCGTCCAACCATTGTACTCATACACAAAGTGAAGTTAAGAATTAGGATTGGCACACTGCTATTAGCTCATGCCACAAATTCAGGCTGGAAAAACAAGTAAAAAACCTTCACAGTATATCGATTACTCCTTTCTTGGCAAAGCAGTGACTTATTGTAAAAGTTACGTTTCTAACGTAAACATTTTAGCTTTCCTGTATAACATGGACAAGCAAATAGCTACAGCTTTGTATTGCTTTCCTGCCGAGCACAGTCGCTACACCTTTTTAAGACTTTCTAGCATAACACAGCGCAAAATTACAGCTACTAATGCCAATGCGAAGAAAATGATTTTTACAGCATAAAATTTTAACTTTGTAGTTATAACACCGGTAAACACACATTTTGGTCATTGTTCGACTCGACCTATTCTTGGGTATATTTGAGGTGCTGATTCCAAATATGGCATCAGTTTTGCCCTGTCAGCTTTAGTTTTGGAGATACGACATAACTGACTTATTTGCTGATTTACTGGTCGTTGGTCAAAATTTGAAATTTTTAATTAGATTATATATTATTTTTGATATGATTTTAATAAATTATGGAAAATATTGCTGAATAGTACATATTAAATCGACCACATATTAATAAATCAGTTTATTTTAACCCAAGAGCGTAAATGAAGATCGGTCATTCAACATACAAGAAGCTTCTTTTATACGACTTTCTAGTCAAGTTACAGCAGTAATCTGCCATCTACTTAGGCATCCCACTCTCCAGATTATCTCTGTATTCCATAGTCTTTACATCTGGTAACATTTTTCTCCTGGTTCTTCGTTGAGATCATCAAGGTTTTCTCGAAGCAGTGTAGGAAATGGACCTCACATGCTCGTACTACATGGATTCAGTTTAGGATCTGAGTACAGATTTTCTCGAGATTTTCCCCATTTCCTCCTGCTTCACAAAACCTCAATTTATGACCATCAATCACCATCATAATCTTATCCTTAATTTCTTGAATAAAAACCTTGTGCGCCATAGCCTATAACAAATGTAATGGCAGTCGGGTACACATTACAATCCAAATAGTTACCTGTTAATATTACAAGCAGAATTATTAAAACTAGAAAGGATAAATGTCTCATACTAAAATGGAGTAGCTGTCACCTTTATGTTTGCTAAGAAAGTATTTGACAACTTGAATAAAACAAAAACCAGGCAAAAGACTCGCTCTTGATCATTGACTCTGTAAAATGTGAATTTGTCGTGAAGCTGTCTGATTTGGGTACGGTACCATAAAAAATCTCTGCTTTTAGTTTTTTAGTACTCAGTCCATTATTTGATAAGTAAATTAGTAGCCCAAGACAAAACTCAAGATTAAATCTTCTTGAAGCAAAGTCTTCACAAATGTGCGCACTGACGAGTTAGTTGTTTCTCATATAGTGCACATGATTTTATTTCATAAAAATCAAAATAGGGTGACGACGATAAGCTGAGGCTTTAAGGAGCAGGAAGAAACAAATGAACACCTACAAAGTTTGCGCTAAATGATGTCAAACTTCAAACTGAATCCACGTGAAACGAGTGGGAAGCGAACCCGGAACCTCTCGCGCCAGAGATTCAAGTTTTAACTACAAGTCTACCTCAGACCAACTCTTTTTTATTCAGTGGTGTGGTTATGTTTGAATTCGATGTCCAAAGATGTCAAAAAAGTTTTTCTGTATTAATTTCGGTTCACTTGACTCTGCATATTAGCCTATTTTTGCACATTAGCGCTACGGTGGTTATGCTGTATCTCCAAAACTAGAGCTGATACGGACAAACCAATGAAATTTTTAGAATCAGCGCTTCAAATATACCCAAGAACAGGTCTAACTTTCTAAGCATTAAAAAGTTTTTTGTAAGCCTGTGTAATGATATACTGGTAGTAGCCCTACATTTAAGCTGAGCTTTAAAAAAGTGTCTTGGTGGTTATAAATACGTATAGGGATCTTTTTATGAAACCTAATAAATTTAAAACACAGCACAAACATTTTATAGACAGTTATTTTAGTGTTACCCCTCTAATGGTGTAACCTGGTGCGGTCAGCACCCTCCACACCCCCTGAGTGACGCCACTGCCTCTATCACCGCTGAAAGTTAAAAATAGTTATTCTGAATCACCATGTATATTTTCCCAAGAAGAAGAGGACTAAAGTTTTGTTCTCTTCTATGTCCCAAATAAACAATTGCAGTCGCAAATCTCACATTTCTCCACTCTTTGTTTTGTGGACTTAATCACTTTGGCAATTGAGCGACTTGCATATCAGATTCTTTTTAATCACGTAAAACAACGTTTCACAAGTAGTGTTCCATAACAATAATAGGCCTGTTTTACTTAACTTTTATCTGTGGCTGCAAAAACCTAAGTCACACAAATCGATTAACAGTCAAAAACAAAATGAGCGCACAAAGTAAAAAAAACCAAAAAAAAAAAAAAACAAACCAAAAATACTAACAAAAACAAATCAATTAAAAAAATAAAATAAACTGATAGAAAAGTATGATGTGTTCTTTTTGTTTTTTGACACTTAACTTAACCTAGTAAAACCAATTAAATATACTGGAGTTATTAACTCTTTATTTCCTTTTGCTCAATTTTTGTCTTGCTCCTTTTGATTTTGCTGTTTTGACGTTGCTTCTTTACATTTTCTATTACCGATTCACCCTTTTGACGTGATATCATACAGATTTTGGTTGTTCTATCAAATTATCACAATCTTTTTAGTGTCTGAAAAAATAATACTTCATGTCAAAAGTATTCATGTCAAGAAGTAGTATGCTAAGATGTGCAATCATAACCTTTAAAAAGCACTTAGCTGTGCGTTTGTTTTGACAAACGCATTGCAATAAAAAAAAAAAGAAGACTCGCAAAAAACACTATGTTAATAAGTTTGTTCCGGCTTCAAGAAAAGTAGTTGTTGTCACATTATATTAATATTTGTTGTCGGAGATGAAAGAACCGGAGATGAAAATAAATACCGGTATGAGGAAAGTGCTCTCATCGTAAACAGGTGTTATCGTGCATACGTATTGGGGTGGTTCAGCCTACGTATCAGTTACTTTTCAGTTTAATCATAACAACAATTAAAACAAAACCACTGGATAAACCTTCATTCCAGTGTGTGAGAAGTGATCACCATGATGAGAAACATTGTAGTGTCAAAATATGTTCAGAATTATCCACCAACTTTTGTAGGCTCACAGGCTAGGAAAAAGCATTTAACCAGACATAATGAGACAGATGAAAAAGGAATTGATTTAGGCATTCCTGGTTTTAACAATCTTTTTGCTTCCAATAAGAAGCAACGATATTTTTGGGGTTTCATGCTGTTTTTCTGTTTCTGTTACTCTGGTTATCAGATTTATGACCGCGTTCGCTATTACCTTACATTTCCCGTTTCAACCGCCTATGAGTTAAGGGAAAATGAAACGTTATATTTTCCACGAATTATTTTTTGTACATCTCGTATTACAACATTAATGGGGCATCATATTGAAAACACGCTCCATGGCCTAAGTACTGATGAAAATTTAAACTGTTCTTTATTTACAATGTACGTTTGTCCTTGGCACAGACTAAATGAATCACAGACAGATTACACTTATGACAATTTTACAATCCCTTTAAAGTCTATTGAAGCAAAAGAATTGGTAAAAAAACAACTTACTTATGGTTTACACTCAATGTAACAGTTATATATAGTAATGGAGTATTTCTAGTGCACAGCGATGATGGAAAAAACAGAAAATTGTTTCCACACTACAAATATTCAAACAACGCCGCTCAATTTCGACTCGTTCTTTGGCCAATGTGTGTATTTCCCACAAGGTAACTTTTTAAACTAATTCTCAATTTACTACTTCAAATACAGGGTGCTGATTGTGTGTGATGGCCACCTATTAAAAGTGTTAACAAATTATGATTTAATCACATGTTGCAAAAAGTCTCAATGCAACACTGAAATAGAATGGCAAGCACTGTTGTGATTTATATGTGAATGTCGTTTTCAGTCATTAGATTTTCTAAAGTTATAGGCTACTGAGTTTCAGTGTAGTGAGGTGGCGGAGTTTTCAATGTATACTTAGTTTTAAAGTAGGTTAGTATGCTACTGACACCCTCCTCATGATGAAAGATTTATGCATATTGAATGCTATGAATTATGAATATTCACATTTTAAAGCAACTTTACTCATGCGTTCACTGTCAGTGTATTGAATGTTTTCAACATTTCATTCGAGAAATGTTGAAAACAAAACCAAGTTGTTATGTATAATAAGCTTGTGGTTCAGTGGTAGATTATGAAAGAAAACCTACAAAGCTAAGATCCTTCCTCTGTAACCCAAGTCAATGACAATACACAAACTTTCGATTAACATTCATGAACTGAAATTATCGATTTATTCCTCTCGTAATAAGTATAACAGAACAACCATAGTTTTGATCAGCTTAGTATGAGTTCTCAAGATGTTTTTTTTTTCTTTTAGAGACAAAACTGAAATACACCGGTCCAGACACTTTTATTAAATATACAATGAATGACAAATTGCTTGAATGGAAATTGAAAAAAAAATATCACTATTCTGTATGAACAATAGAATAATTCTTTAGTTGGTCTTCATTTCATGATTAGCATACGAACAGTTTAAATTTTCTGTTGTAGATATTTTTGTTAACCGAAGACATACATCAAATGTATGACTTTACTTCATCCATCGAATTGGAGCAAAAAAAACATGAAATCCTCACATTAAAAGTGAAAGAAGTAAGATTTGTTTTATATGTTTATAAAACCTGTATGATGGAGAGTTTTATTTTTTTCAGAGAACATGTCTGCTGAATAAGTATTTGTCAATAGACATTATATAAGTTGAAATGCATTTATACAATTAACTGACATGATTAATCTTTCTACTTTAGTTCAGCTTGCTGAATAGAAAATCGGGAATATGCTCTGATAAGAAAAAGAAAGTTTGTGGGATAGGTTGCATATATGGTGAATACACTCATGGTATTCCTTGTAGGTATGTGTTTCTTTGGCATTGTTTCCTACAATAAAAAAAAAACAAGTACCACGTATCAATATTGTCTAAACCCTTAAAATTCGTTAATGTGCAAAATCAGGAGCCTAAATTTTCAGACTGGCCCGATCAATAATTAGTCTACTAGAGAGTCATATTTTCAACCTTTGGTGTAGTGAGTGCAGGTTTGTTCTGATTGTTATTTGTCATTGTTATTTCAGACGTGGTTAAATACCAACACTAAATACTCATTATTACTAAATTAAATAGTGGGAGAACTCTTGTAGCTTGGACGTGTTGTACCTAGAAACATGACTCTTGTATTTCCATCCGTTAAAAATACTAAACACTGACCCCTATAGCTAATGGCTAAGTTCACGTTAGAACACTTTTTTGCTAAAAACGCTCATAAACGTCAATATAGTTGATAACCAATATAGGATCTATGTAAATTAAAAAGAAATATTGACTATTTTTGGACGTTTATGAGCGTTTTTAGCTAAAAAGCGTCTAACGTGAACGTAGCCATAGTGTTATGCACATTGAGTAGCCCATCCACCATTTTAATTTCAAGTGTGACAAGTGCACAAAAAATGTTATGGTAGTTTTTTGTTTAATCACTTAAATAGTGAATGACCCACCTACCGAAGATTTAGATTTGTCTCTTGAATGTAATGATAATGTATTATGAGGCCTACAATGACATCCGATGCAAAGTACAATAAATGTAAAAATATTTTAAGTACTACCACATTTTAAACCCTAGGTGATATCTTGTACCTTGGAACACAGACACATTTTGTACCTTGAGACATGTCTCAAACAGTTATAAATTGTGATAGTCCTTGTATTTTATAAGCCTGTGGATGATGATACCAGCAGCATATCCGATGAACAAGAGTCCCTGCCATTTTTACACTCCTGTTTAGACCAAAACGTTGAGAATAATAAAGAAAAACAGGAATAAATAATGATTTGAAAGTGAAAAAAAAATTTGATATAAAGCTGTATACAAAATATTAGAGCTGTGTAATAGAGTTGTATACGAAACATGATTTCATACGAAATATATTTGAATTAAAATACACAAGGATTAGAAAGAATATGACGAATGAATATGCTTAATTTTGTTATTGTCCAAAGGTACACTATTACTCTTGTACCATGACACAGTGGCAAAAATTTACTTATTATTTATTAATGATATCTGCTGTTATTTATTCTACAGGCAAATGTAAATATACGTACCGTAACCTTATACTGTATATGTGGTTTATGCTGTGGCATCTTACTATTATATAAGAGCAGATGTGACGGTATGGTAGTGGTTTTTGTGTTGTTCATTTTTGTCGAGAAACCGTAAGGGCCGATATATTGACCGGCGAGGCCTATACACGTGCTGAGAACCACGGGATCCTGGGTGATTGATTCTCCCTAAGGATGGGCCTGTTCATGAGCAATGCAATGGCATTGATAAGTCTGTACGGCACATAAGTTTATTTCTTCGTTTGGTACTTTGTACAATACCCTGTATTGTGAGATTATTTTTGCTAAGTTGGTGATGTATTGATGATATAAACAATGATTTCTGTTCCCAAAATTTAATAGTCTGACAATTTAAAGTAATCGTAATCCTACACCTGCTGGTACGACATAGGCCCTACGTCGGATTACAGAGACCGACAATTTAAAGAAATCCAACACCTGCTGGTACGACATAGGCCCTATGTCGGATTACAGAAGCTACTGTATTATTTTTTCACAGTATACTATTCTCGAATTTCCAGAATTTGCATTTTAATTTGCAGTATATAAGTCAATGGATTGTTAACAGTAGTTAAAAACAACTATTAGCGCCACAGGCGGTGCCTCTTGACAAACGGAAAAACACCTTAAAAATAACCAATAATTAAACTATTCAATTTTAAATTGAAAACACCACAATGTTTCATTTTTTGTTAAAAGTTGTTTTAGTTATTTTAAAATAAAGTTTAACCATGAAATTATAAGTTAGTTTAAAGTTTAACCATAGGGTTATTAGTTAGCAGTGATGGGCACCAACTACTTTAAAAGTAATTCAACAGTTACTAGCTACTACTAAATAAAGTACTTATAACTACTAGTTAACTACAATTTTGTAAAAGTAGCTATGATTACTTTTCTAACTACTTTAAAGTAGTTAAGCAATTGTAACTACTACTCCACTCTGACAACTGGCTAGTATAAAAAGTTAGCATTATTTATATGTTTTAATAGTTATTTAATTCTTTGTTTCAACTTTGGCTGATAAGCTTCACATAGCATGGAGAAATGCATGCAAAATAACCATCGTTTTAAACAATTTGTCTGAAATCTTGCACGTTCTTGGTATAAGTATTTGATCTGCCATTCTAAAACGACACTCTACAGCGTCACTGCAAATCTCTGAAAATTTAGAGTAGTTATTTATTAGCATTATTAGTAATAGTTAAACTATGCAGTTAAGTACCATGTGAAGTAATTGAACTACTGTATATAGACAGTTGTAATTACTTTACATAAAGTAGTTATAACTAGCCAGTGATTACTGTAAAAGTAACTTAACTAGTAGTTCAACTACTAGTTGAACTACTGTCTGCTACAACTGTCTGCCCAACTGTCTGCTACAACATGTTTTAATACGATTTTTGATTTTCGGTAAAATCAGTACATATAGTATAAAAAGTTCAAATCTGTAGCTTTTTTAGTTTGCAAACTACAGGGCTCTAACACAAACACAAAACACACATTTTCAGAAAAAAAGGAAATAAGTTCCTACAAGAGGTACGGAACCCTAAAAATTTAATTGTATGTGGAATTTATTTGGGATTCAAAATTAAAATCATGTGATGCGCATGTCATCTGCAAAATGATATGTGTAACATGATAGCTAGATCTAGGACCACACCAAAGCTTGGAAATACAGCTAAATAAGTTACCGAATTCTTCTTGTTTCTACAAGTACAATGAACATAAATAGAATTATTTCATGCAAATGATGTCGAAAATGTGGCGATAACATTAAATTTTTATAGTGTGTTCAAAAATCTATTGACCTAGAAATTTTAGCATTTCTTTTTATTTGATTTATGCATTAAAAATGATCAAGTGTATTGTAAGAGTTGTTGAAGCTTGGAGGATGAGCTGTATTATAATAAATCCAAATAACCACTTAACTCAGTATCTTACAAGATGGTTCTAATATTATTTATTTGTTGTTATACTTGTAGCTTTCCATCCATGAATACATCAACACCCATTTGCAATAATTTTTCCAAAATTGCTGAAACTGTATCTGAGGTATACAGAGTATCCAGTCAGGTGATGGTAAAATGCAGATGTCCCAAAAATTGTAATTTTCTTCAGTATTCATGGACAGCAAAAGAGAACAATTTGGGAGTACTTGGTACTACAAGTGTGATTTTGCGTTATGAAGAAAATTATTACGAGCATATCACGGAAATATGGGCTTATCCCTTTTCAGCTTTGCTCGCTGATGTTGGTGGTATATTAGGCCTCTTTTTGGGAATATGTATTCCATCCATTATGCAACTGTTAGAATCTCTTATTCATTTGAGTAGAAAAAATAAAATAACCCTTAAGTAACAACTTTGAAAAAAATATTTTCGAATTGGCTGCAATTTGCATTTTACATGCAGCTAAGTTTCACATATGCAGTACATTATTCATGTATAGCGTGAAAGATCTCAATATGTAAAGTTAGCAACACCATATTATACACAGGCCTAGTATAACAACTCAAATATTACACTGAATCAAAATACCACTATTTACAATGTTTTTCACCTTTTATTTAACATAGACTGAGCATGGATTTCAAACTCTTGCGTTTTGTCCAACAAAATTATATAGTTGCACACCGTGTGTTAGTGTAAAGGTACACCCTTTATATACTCTTTATATTAGCTTCACTTGTAAGTGAGTGAGTGAGTGAGTTTCTACGTATAAAAACAAAACTACTCGATGGAATTTGATGAATGAGGTGTCTATGGATTCGTCTTAAAAACCTGACCCACACTGGTTAATAGCATCAACGCAAAACCAATATGGCGGACGCTACATGCCATATATGCATAATTCTTTATACCTTCCTAAATCTTAAATGGCTCAATGTATTTTGATGATCAAGGTGTCTTTGGATCCGCCTTCCTCTCACGAGTGACACTGGCTATATGGCATCAAAGAAACGCTAATATGGCGGATACTATATGCTAATATATTAACATTTTGTGTGAGTGAGTGAGTGAGTTGTGAGTTTCTACATATAAAAACAAAACTACTTGATGGATTTTGATAAATAAAATGTCTATGGATTTGTCTTAGAAACTCGACTCAAACAAGTTGATGGCATCAACATAAAACTAATATGACGGACGCTACATGCCATATATGCATAATTCTTTATACCCTCCTACATCCTGAATGACTCAATGTATTTTTATGCTCGAGGTGGGCTTGGATCTAACGTCCTCTCACGAGTGACACTGGCTATATGGCATCAATAGAAAATTAATATAGCGGGCGCTATATGCTAGTACAGTATATAAACATTTTGTGTAAGTATGTGAGTGATAAGTTTCTACATATAAAAACAAAAATACTTGATGGATTTTGATGAGTAAGGTGTCTATAGATTTGTCATAGAGACCCGACCCAAACTGGTTAATGGCATCAATTAAAAACCAATATGGCGGACGCTACATGCCATAAATGCATTATTCTTTGGACCCTCCTGCAGGCTAAATGGCTCGATAGATTGTGATAATTGAGGTGTCACTGGATCCATTGAGGTATACCGAGTGACACGGGATACACGGCATCGACGAAAAAACAAAACTGCGAACGGCAAACCAATTTTATTTTATTTTTTACGCACGGATAAAAATCGCACGGGTCCTTATTGTGCTTTAGTGTATCAAGTATCACTGCCTATATATGCTGTTAACTAAAATCCAATATGGCAAACGCTATATGCCAGTATATAAAGAGTATGCTTAAAAAGGATTGTTAATGTACTTGTTTATTTTCCACATACTCGTCTGATGTCTGTAAACACTTATTGGAACGTGTGATCAACTTCTCATCACCTCTCACTGACGAAAGCGCTCCAGTCTTGTGCAGACATTTCAGAATCACCGTTTCTACAGTATCATTAGTTGGGAATAATTGTCCTCCAATTTCGTCTGTCATTTGACCAAAAAAAGTGGTTATCCACGTCTAGCTACCATTTTTTTCGGTGCTCATGGATATGTACTCTATGTACTTTGAGGTTGTATACAAGATTCTCGTACATGAAAATTTGTTAGTAATTATTCAAAAGTTAATAATCGTCTAGTTATAATTACCCATTTTTCTGCATGATCATATACATATATATTTTTTTAATGATTATTCTAGTAATAGTGTACTCCATAATAATTAAATATGGCCTCATAATTAATCTAGTTGTAATAATTACGGTAATTATATAAATTTCGAATTTGTATCAAAAACATTGTTGTATACTGATTAGAAAAATTAAATTATAACGAAAAAGGTTACATGATATCGAACTGTAATCAATAAAAGCCTGAAAAAAAATTGGTTTTTAAAAATATTTACTTGTTATTGCAACAGTACTGTACAGTCACACAAGACACTGTGCATTAATTGACACCGTATCTTTGTAATCCGTGCAGTTTTTTTTGGGGGGGGGGGGAAATTCAAGGTTCTTAAATTTCATAATCAAGAGTTTGTATAATGAACTACATTTAATCAAGTATAACATATGGCTTTTACTGTGAAAATGATAAACAGTTTTCTATTCAGCATATTCAGAGAGAGAGAGAGAGAGAGAGAAGCTCTGAGAAAGGGAAACGCCTCCTAACAAGCAATTTTTGGTGTGGCATTACGATCAGTTTGTAACAACTGTGATGGCAGCTTCTTACTAACCAGTTTTCATTGGTTGGACAAGAAGCTGACATCACACCGGTTCACAGATTGTTCTACTTGCCACACTAATAATTATGTGTGACAGATAGACTTTATATTTTTTGTACAAAAGATGTCATCTATCACACTAAAGTAAAAAACATAAATGACCATAGTCAAAAAATAACATGCTATTACAATTGTTGAATCTATGTTAAGAAGAACGTGGACCGAAACTGATTATCGTTTAGATATCTTTCGTGCAACACATGGGACCAATCTAGTAATTTATCAAACATTGGAAAAAACTAACATTTGATGTCATATAAACATTTCGCAATTATGAATTCACGTGTAATCGTGATTAATTTATTAAGTTGTCTAAAGACATTGTGGTCACCCTGTATATCAAACTGAGGAAAGTGTAAAATATAGCGAAGTGTACTGTTATTCACAAGTTGTCACCTGTATTTTTTTCTTTCTCTCTCTCACTCAATGCAGAAAGAACTTGGTAATGCTGTTGGTTGGTATAAAGATAGAACTTGTAACGCTGAATGAATTGGACTTTTCATAGATATGAACATTATTACATGGAATTTTGAAAAATTGTCATTGAGAACTTTTGTTACTCTCACGTCCTGACATGTTATACTGTAGTTAGGTCAATATGGAATATAATAATTCTATAAATTTCAATGTTTTTATCACAATAAAAACGAAAAATTGGTGGATAAATGTTTTTGACACATTCTGAAACGTACTTTGCAAATATATCAAAAATATAATATATACAAAAATCTATAAGCCTCTAAAGAAATCGATCAGGAGCACCACTCCGTGAGTGCTTGAGGGTTCTGGCACCCAAAGAATGAATGTCGCCAGTGGGGAAAACCCACCCAGTAAGTCTCTGATGTTTTTTATAAGTAGAACTGTAGTTCGTCAAAATAGCGTTTCTTATCAAAATGAATGACTTATGTTTATATTTTAAAGACAATAAGCAAATTTTGAATTGTTTAAAACCTTGTAAAACCTGGAATTTACTATAATAAAATAAATTTAAACAAAAATAAGTAGGGTACGAGAATGTTTCTGAAATTCGTTTCGTAATTATTGACTGGTTAAATTTTCTAGATCTGTCATTAATAGTATCATTTAACGTGCATACGACATTTAACTGTGTAAGTACTACCATAACAACAGAGTGAAACTAGTAGATACTTTGTTAAATTTATAACAGTGACTACCTTTACTTTCAATTTAAAGTCTGAGGGCCAAATGACATAGCTGTAAAAGCCAGTCGGTGCCCTCGTTAAACCCCAAGTACCTACCTACCTATTCATTATTAAACAGTTTGATTTTTAAACACACATTTGAATATATACAACACGATTTAATTCTGTTCATCACAAAAAAAATAATATTTTGTGTTCTTGTAAAAAGTGCTTCGTTGTGAGATAGTCTGTTTATCTATAAAGTGTTGAAGAGTTTTCAGATGGTGTTTACTCAATTTGATATCGATTCGTGGAAATTATCTACTCGTCTCCAAGTACAAACTTCAAACTGTTCCGACTATACGTTTATCAGTAATTGACATTGTATGTCATTTTTCATAAATAACTATCGTCCAAAATCATACGATTTCATCAATGAATAACAAATAAAAAATTCACTTTGCACCAGTGATAAGCATTGAAACAATTTATCTCATATTTTGCCTACCTAAAATATCCATTTTAAACATGGTTTTTATTGTTGTGTTGGACTTTTTTGTTAATTAGAAAAAGAACTCGTTGACAACATTGCAAGCTTTAAAATTTAGATTAAAGGATTTGTTAATACAACAAATACAATCATAATTTTAATCAATATCCAACGAATCCATCAAATACAATTTTCAGGTAACTACAGTACTTTGAAATTGAATGTTGACTTTTCGAATAAATAATAACAATCTCATTCGCACCATATTCTAAACTGTTGTCGTCTGTTGTGTACTAATTCTAAAACCAAATGTATATTTTGTAAATTTTACACTCGAATAAAAAAACAACTGGCCTAAAGACGTCAAGATGTCACAGTTCCTATCATTTTGTCAACACAGGATAAGAACTGTCAACGCTGCTTTTACACTAGTTAACGTGATTCATCTGTATTTTTGTATCGTCAACCTCAATTCATTGGGTAATGTAAAAACATACTCTGCCCTTATAAAAATCTTATTTGTTATCACACTCATGTCATATTTGGTGACAGGCGCCAATGTGTTATAGACTAGTACATCTGTTTTTTTTTCTTCAAATAGTTGATAAATTTCAATTGTTTTTTTATTTGATATGAAATTCTTTACGCAATAAGTCAATAATATGCCATTTCTGATATCACACTAATCAACGCTAAAGTAATAATTCAATTTGATTACTACCCATACCTGTTTGTTTCTGTGTTTTCACATGCAGTTTTTTATTCCGAATGCTCCAAATTGGCCAGTTTTAATAAGTGTTAAATTTATTTGCAGTATACCTCTTATATTTAGTGTTAAGTTATGAAATAAAATTACGTTTTTAGTAATTTGATTGATATTTCAATGATTCAAGAAATTCGTTCAATACGTATCTATATAGAAGTAATGTCTAATTGTTCCGATAAGATACTTATTCTTGAGTAGTGAATACATACGGTTTGAGTACATACATTTTTTTGTGTTTTTAATACAAGCAAAAATTCAACACATGAAATTAGCTGGTGTTTCCATTATTTGTTTCCAACCCCTGTAGTAGTTCGCATGATTCATAGCTCAATTGTTCCGAGTTAATGTTTTAGTCTCAAACAGCAAAATTTTCAATATCCAATAAAAATAAGTTAAAACATTTTTCAATATCCGTTTTCAAAATTTTAATCATGACTTCTGTTCAGGTGTTGGATTGTGGAACAATATTTTTGAAAACATTCAAACCATACTAGTTAAGCATTCATAATCCAAACATGATATGAATAATAACATTTGGGAAATTAAGATCCAGCCAAACGGAAATGGAAATTAAAATTACGTAATTGATGTACAAATAACGTAATTTGATGTACAAATTTTCTTATCCCCTTTGGTTTTCATTTTGTTTGGAAGAAAAAAGATGATAACTTGGAGAAAAAAAATTGTCACCAGTCCTCTCAGGTTGCGTACGTGACTTTGATAAGATTGGAAATTGTAATCGTTATCTTTGCAGTAGTGTTAAATAGGTGCACATTTTTCTCCCTCTCACAGATGCATCGGAGACAATTCAACGGCAAAATGGAACTAAGAAGGTGATCCACATTACCAGGTAATAATAATCAAAATAATGTAAAGTAATATCGATCACTATAATGCCAATCATTGTTTGTTAATGAAGAAGAATTAAAAAAATGTATTATAATTCAGAGACGTTTGGCATGATAAAGTGAATTATGATATTGGTCCTCGCATGACTTTAACAAAAGCAAAAAAACAAAAGCAAGTATTAAAATCAATGTAATTAAAGTTGTGATTAATTTTAGATCCGCATAAAAATAAATATTATCTTCCAACGTGTTGACAAGTTTACATTCCATAAAAGGTGATAAACGTGTACGTTTTTCACCTAGAAACAAGATAAAGAAATAACAGTTACATTAAATGTACAGAATGTATGGTATTAATACCGATCACTCATTGGTCTTCGAAAAAATTACGAGTGCTTTACTTTAAATTTATCTTTTCTGATATTAAGCAGATTTTGCTTGCTTTTTTATAGGCATTATAGATATAATAAAAAAATTTTAAAATAGATATTATAATAAATATTATAAACAATTTGCAAAATGAACTGCAAATTAGGGTATGTGAGACACGGGTTAACCATACATGATGTGAATTGGAAAGATGTCAAGTATTAACGAAATGACATGAAACTAGAAGTCAATAAAATAGTTTTAGTATTTGTTTGAATGGCTTTTTTGTTATTCTCCGAGAAATGATTAGGATCATAGGCAATGGACCAGCATTTGGGCTGAAAAATTATTCAAGATGTATACAAACTATCTGTAACAATAGACAAAACTCCAAACATTTCAAACAATTTTGTATAAATTTTGAAAAAAATTTAGGGCTAACAATAGAAATTTAAATGATAAACTGAAAATAAATGCTAAAACAAGATTATATAAAAACTTTGTTTTTTAAGGACAACCAGGCAGAGGCAAAGACAGAAACAATAATTGTTACAATTTATGTAAGATATTAACAAACCATTGGATATTGTCCGCAATAAAATCAAATTAAAAAAAAATCAAATCAAAATAAGTGTTAGGTTTCAGTTTCCATTCGCAGTTTCAGTATTTAAGCTTTTAATTTTAAAAAAAATGGTGTTTCTCTTCCCATTAAATAAAAATTAAATATCGCTAAATGTTAAATACAGCAACAGCTGGCGTTA
>JAQIWH010004876.1:0-15872 GCA_034695005.1 Cryptops parisi
ATAAACCGAATAAGTCAATCAATGTAATTGTAAGACACTACGAAGTTATACCCATGTAAGTGGGCTATATTATACGCATAATTGACTTGGCTTGAAATATGTTGGTTAATTTATTAAAAATGTTAATAAAAACAAATGTTACACCACATGTTGTGTACTTATTCTTTACATTTACATACGTTGCAACAATTTTAATAATTTGTTTTTCAAAGAATACAACATTTATTCGATCCCCCCCCCCTATAGGCAGCACACGCATGATACAAATTGCCCAATTGTATTATTAAACATCATAATACAAAAAAACCTCGATTTATTTTCCTTATATGCGATTTCACTAAAATGCAACGAGAAAAATACTCGTAATGTGAAAAAAATTGTCATAAAAATAACAATAAAAGATTATGCGATTTTATGCGATTCTGTACGGTGATGCACAAACGACTAACGTTAAAGTTCTCACTTCGTAGAAATTTTCACATATGCGATATGAACATAGCCTACTCATATATGTAAGTAGATACAACGTCCATTGCTTTATAGCTGTGAATTGAAAATTAATTTCCGGTCGATGGTCTATTAATTTGTAGGATTGTCTATAAACTTTCAAATGTTTTGTATTTTTTGATGGCGATTTCATTTCTAGTTTTTATAGCCGCTTATCACTTAAACTGCGATTGGAGAATTGAACTCGATTCAAAACTATTACAAAAACCCATTTCTTTCAATTCGTAGGTTGATGACTGGTTGATTCACGCCACCATAAGGGCGCAATACCAAACCTATTTGCAAAATTAATGCATAGTGATAACTACGTATGCACATCCTGATTATTAATGTTAATATCCTGAATAAATCACTTTTCCTACTAATTTTCCACACCCATACATACATGGAACCGTTTTGCCAAAAGCATATTTTCGAAGCGCTGCCAACCCCATCTTTGGTCAACAAAGATAGGCCTAAAATAGAGGAACTTAAAAAGGCTTCTGCGCACACTTTTGTATATGAATGGCGTCGAAAGGAAGGAGACAAAAACGAGTGAATCCGGTGCGTAATTTATGGCCTAACCGTAGAATGAGGAAGCCACTGTCCACTGACGTCTTTGCGTGATTTGTTATGTTTACTGGAAGAACAAAGGCTTAACAACAGATGTCCCCTGTTTGTCATCAATTGTCCGACTTTGACCATCACCATTCTCCCAAAACCGGAAGTACAACAACAAATACAACCCCCAAATAAAATAAAAAAAGTATATTTTAATGCAAAAATTAAAATATAATATAAGCAAAAAGCTTAGAAAAACTTCAAAAACTTTCCATCTACAAGTTCAATCGCATTTTTTGGTTCATGTCACCTCGATTGAACTGTAAGCTTTTCCTTTCGTAAGACCAATACACGTCATCATCATGACCATCATCGTCATTAAGTATACTATGGTAAGACTTTTACACCGAGCAATGTACCTGTGAAGAAGTACAATTCTTGGCCAAGGTTACCAACGGTCACTGTTCTACTTCAAATGCGCCATTGGATACGCTGGTTTTCTTCCACCAACCTTTCTAGCGTACACTTTCTTTAACATTATACTTTCATTAAGTAAAAGCGTATTGGACGATTTTTATTATATATATGATATGATATACTGCTATTGTAGGTTTATAATATAAACAAGTACATTAAAAATGCTTTATATATATATAGTTTCGCTTTATGTGAATTTCAGAATTATGCGATCGTTGAGTTATTCGATATTCGATTTATGCAAACGTTGAATTATTCGATTTATGCGATCTTTGAGTTGTTCGATATTCGATTTATCCAAGTTTTGAGAAATTTTATTTTATTTTTTTTCATTTTTGCAAGTTTTGATTCGATTCATGCAATTTTTGTTTACATTAGACTTAATGCGGTTTTCGATTTATGTGGTTCTCATTTTATGCGATTTTTATTCCATCGGATTATACGGTATACACATTATCATAAACGTTTTTAGATGCCAGTATACGTTCAATTCACAGCTCACTCGCTTGCCCATAAACTCACAAGTGAAGCTAATATAAAACGTATAAAAAGTTACATAAAATCATAAAAAAACACATCATATTACAGTATAATTTATTATATAACTAATATTTATAATTACTAGTTTAGAAAAACGAAGAAACCTATATAGTAAATTCATGTCAAAAGTATAGAAAATGACCAACTGGAAGAAGCTACGTATATGGATGCACAAGTAAATAACATATTATACATGGGTTCAGAAAATAAACAGTATTACTTTAGTACATTACTTGTTACTTCTGAAACACCCTGTATAATGGTAATTCGTTGTAAGCATACTATAGGTCAAACTAAGTTCTCGATTCACGTGAGTTTTGTGAGATATGTAAGTTCGCTAATATGCGATAATATACGTATGCGATGAGAAACCCTCTCAGGTGTTTGTTATGTGAATAAATTTCGCTATTATGCGATTTTGTGTAATAGTAAACAACTACCAGTCTTGTTACCTCATGAAAATTTTGATATATGCGATATATGATTCATCCGCGTTTTGTAGCTTTCAAATAAATCAAGAACCGGAACACTCCTGTTAACAGGTGTGTTAACATATTTTTTTATTATACAGTGTGTTACAATATTTTACTAAACTATAATAGCGTATCTATTTACTATACTGTATGCAGGATGTGAAAGTGAACATTTACATTTATGTAATGTGTGATAATTTATAATATACAGTATACTGTATACGTGTACATTTACACTTATGTAACGTGTTATAATCTATAATATACAGTACAGTATATACATAATCGAAACCTCTAATAGAAAGTCACGTCATAGACAAAACTCTTTAACTTGAAAACGATCATTTTTAAAAAGAACTAAAATAGTACGAAAAAGAAAAATGTCATAATCTCATTATGACGTCACGCTGGATGTTATGTATAGGTTCTGTGAAAAGGTGATGAGCGGCCATTGGACCCATTACCTAGTTGGCAATAGCAGCTGGCAAGTCCAAAAAAGAAGTCTTTCAGTAATACTAATGGTACGAAGTTGAAAGGTTACTACCAATCATTGTACCAATAACCTAAAAGAGGAAAGCAAGTCGTACGCTTTTTTCGTTAAAGGTGAAAGCCATTAAATAGCCCCAAGGGTACTGACTACATATTATTAGAAAGAGTTGTGATTTGTTGTTGTTGTTGTTGTTGTTGTTGACGAGTCTTTAATACAATTAGTCACTTTTTAAAAAGTGACTTGAGTAACGTTTACTATTTGGTGATTCACTATATAGGGTAAATGTTCACAATTTAATATATTATGCAAAAATAGCTGTGTATTTTAAAGTAAATAAAATAAAATAAAATAAAGTAAAATTGAAATACTGTTAATGACGTGTGATTACGTACAATATATCCTTTTAAGTTACAACCTATTAAAAAGTAGTATCGATAATTTATTATAATTTTAAAATAAAAAATATGAAATATGTTAAAATTTAGTTGTCTCAATATATCATTAATCCATATAAATTATTAATCCGTTCAGTAATCATTTTTTTATACGATACTTGAGTGTTCAATATTTGTCCGGATTTGTTTTTAGCTTCAAAACACATTGAATCTTAACTTTTCATTCTAAAAAAAAACATCCGGTTAAAATTTGAACAATCAGATATACTGTTGTTGAATAATAATGATTAAAGTATAATTTTTAAGTTAGCTGGGAGGCCCGCTTGTGGCGCTTCTGGTTTGTTGTTGTTTTCAACTAATAGAAAGTAGATGGGTGTAGATATACGTTTAGGTTGGTATTAAGATACTAATATCTATAAACACTAGTGTACTTATAGAGACTAGTTTTGTTAAGTTGAAAATAACAACGCTCGTCATTCCACAAGTCAATAGCGCCATAAGCGTGTCTCTCAGCTAACCCAAAAGTACCTTACTGGTCACTTAACCAATTGATTTTACTTACTATTAAATCATACTTAATTTATTTTTAATTTTTAATTTTATTTCTGATTTCTAATAAAAATTATTATTATTTATTTTACTATTCGTTATTTTTAAATTATAAAATTAATTTCCTAGAATAAAGCAGTAATATTATCACTTTCAATGAGTAGAAAACCATTAATTCCAGTTGGGTTTTTTCCACTTTCTGATTACGATTATTTCTTTTCACTTGAACTTCTTCTTTCCAAGAGTGAAAATTCCAGAACTAGAAAGGGTTCAATGTCGCATTAGAGTGAAATTAGGTTAAATACGAGTTTCGAATCCAACATTGCAGATGATGATGAAAATGATGACGACGATGATGGAAACAAGTTTCTCTCAGCGGAATCGTTAACACTTGATGTGTTCGTTAACTTAACCAAGTTTATACAGGGTGTCCGAAAATTAACTTTAACAACTTCTTATAGTTGACTTTAATATGATTTTAAAATAAATTTCTCGCACCCTAGTCTACAATAAACACTGTACATTTTCACGTACAATAGGCCTACATTTAAATTACAGAACAAAATCAAAGTGTTTTATTTTTGTGTTTACAGCTTTATTTTCACTCTACATTTTGTAAATTGAAAATATTCGTTTAAGAATAACATTTCTTAATTTTACAAGAAAAACTGCATTTTAGAGACAGTATGTTAGCCAGCAGTAATTTCGTTTACTTTGACAAACAGCTTTAGTTGAACACGGCCTAAACGACGAGTAGCAGGCGTTGTATCTCACCATGCATGCTTCGTTGCAGTCGTCCTCACATTTTTCATCATTACGCTCACATTTCTCGACGCACTCTCTGAATTCGCCCGAAAAAACTCTTTCAATGACGCAAAACAACAAAACAACGCCGACGAACAACTTCCAGTAACTACAAGAAATTTGATTTTTCAATATTTGGAGAAACAAAAATGTAGTAAACTCTAAATATAACACAAAATCAAGTACGTGAATAAAAAATGCTTACAGCATGTTTTCAGTAGTTTTCGTGAACAGCAATGTGTGTGTGATAAGTTTAGTTTGAAGTGTGCTTTATATAGACCGATTTTTAAGTTAAAGCCTATTGTTTGGTTCTTTCATTCACGTGATAACCAGCATATAATAATGTGGTAATAACCTACGGTAACATATGGTAATAACCATATTAACCAGCATAAAAATAAAAATCGTTTTCCATTTTGTATTTTTTTAGCGTGGAATAGTTTGCCATACCGTATTAGGAAATATGCATCAACCAGTGTTTTTCAGGATAAAAAACTTTTAAAAAAGTTCGATAACATTCTCTATAAACATATTTTGTTGACTTAAAAAAAAAAAAATGTATTATATTTTCTTTTCTTGTTTAAATGTTTTGATGTGTATTATTTTGTGATTTGTTAATTTTATGTTTATCTCGATTCTGTGATGTAAGTTTGAGGGTTGTTCTGGATGAGAACATTTTATACTCTAACTGTATTTCATAATTTGGAATAACATTGTTTTATTTGTTTCTACCTAGTACTATTGGTCGTTAGACCGGATTAAATAAAAATAAAATAAAAAAAATAAAATTAGGTCAATTAGGTACATTTAGTTCAGTTGAATTTTATCATAAACCGTATGCTACATCACTCATTGATAATGAGAACTTTCAGTTTCAGTTTAATACCAGACTTTGAAACACGCATTTGTTATCTACATGACGTCAAATTATCGACTTTTTATTCATGCGCTTTTTCATAAGAATGGCGTACGTGATAGCTAGTGCCACTGTGTGTACGTATGTCTTTTTTCTAAACTCGTGAGCTTGATATTGATTCGACATACATTCACCAAATTAGTAAGTTTCATAAACAATAGAATATATGTATATAAAAAAATATCACCCATATTGTAATCGTGATATACAACATTCTAAACGAAATGTCAGCTCGGAGATATCAACTGTAAAAAAACTCTGTTGACGATAACGGCTTATCAATTATCCGATAACGTTTGTCAAGAATGTTTGACTTTCAGTATTGATTCGGTAGACAAGTAACAGATATCAAATGCGTTTGACATTTCAGAAACCTTTTAAGGAAAACTACATGGCTACATGGAAAAGGTGAGATAATTTTTATAATAATACTAATAAATAATTAAATCTAAGTACTGTTGAATCCGGTTATTATCATCACTTTGGGACAGTGCTTTTTGATAACAATTACCGGCTGATAACATTAAACGTTCGATACAACAAACGTTCGTTTTTTGTTGTTGTTTTTGTTTTTTTTTTTTTTTTTTTTTTTTTTTTGATTTAGTTAGTTCTTGTGAGTCTATTTTTGCATTATATGATTTTTCCATCATGTTGTTTTACTTTTTTGTTATCATATGTAAATAAGTCCTTATCATAGTTAACATTGATTGTATTTCACCATTTTGTCTCTCTGGGACGTAAGGAAATAAAATAAATAAATAAATAAATAAATAAAAAACATTGAACAGTATTTTAAGCCCGACTGAATAATTTTAGCCAATTGATAACATTACCCGTGATTAAAATAACCGGATTCAACTGTATAACTAGTATAATTAGTAATTAGTTCCCAAGTCCAAACGGTAAAAAAAAAACACTTTCAAAATTCACTTAGTACTAAATGCACTAAACTCACTGATTCCGTGCACATTGACATCTCAGTTGTTGTTATGTTCGTTTCATATGACAAAAACGTAAGTAAACGAAATAATTCTAAGTGTGTTCTTAAGACTGTGCTTGATTTTTAGAGTCTATGCGTCTTCAATGGAGAAGAACACGTACAGAAGTGTTTTAGAACTAGTATTTGAGAACTACTTCAATTAGCATCAAGAAACCGCAGAAACATACGTTCAACTACTCAAATATTCAATTTCGACAAAAATGCGGAGGAGATTCAGATCTAGAGCGTGTCCGCTAGGAGACCTACTACATGAATACCAATTGAGAAGTGCTTTGGTAATAAAGTTATACGAAGATCAATATTGGCGACAGCTAGTCTTTCTGGAACAACTGGACGAATATTCCGTGCACAAGCTTTTGATGATATTTGGAAAATGTTTCTCGTCTCGTCTCCACAAGCACACTCAACGACGAATTGTCAAAGACCTCACCGCATCCAATTTCCTTAAAATCCATCTCGTTAACTTCCTTAATAGTCTGTTCGGTGTGGGTTTCCAGCAGCAATTCGACAACAAGCTTAGCTGTGTGGTAACCTTTATGGACGTGTTGCAAAAGTTTGACTTTGCATTCGAAGAAGCGAAACCGATCGTCGACTTGTGTCATCAGCACATTGATTTGGCCATCAAACAAGGTGTGAAAATCGACCGCAGTGTCAAAGAAAAATTCGATCGCACTCGACGATTTAAGCAACAATTAACAAATAACGGGGTCCCAAACCGGGGCTTTCAGAATGACTACAAGTACATGCAGATCTTACCCACGGCTCACGAACTAACCAATAAAAACTGCGACACCAGATGTTCCATTCCTGACCAGTATAAGAGTTTTAACCATTACTTGAGCACACAGTATTTCATACTCAGAGATGACATGTTAACGCCCTTGAAAACAGAAATTCGAAAATTTCTTGGACAGTCCGGTAAAACAGGTCGAGATAATTCGAACGTTTATCATTACGTGCAAATCAAGACTCCACTTCAAACAACAAATGGAAAAATTGTCTACGAACTGCATTTTGACATTCGATCCTTACAAGACGTCGATTGGCAAAATTGCCGAAAATTGATTTATGGCTCACTCTTATGTCTTTCTAAGGACACTTTCAAAACGGTAACGTACGCTGTAGTACATTCAAGAAAGAATATACATCGAGGCATTTTGCACATTCGATTTATCGATGATCGAGGTGAAGAAACGGATATCAGTCACCTTGCACGTCTCAACGCTACGTACTTGATGGTTGAATCACCAGCTTTTTACAACATGTATCTTTCGGTGTTGAGAGGTCTTCAGAATCAGGTATTGACCAAAAACCAAAATTACATAACCGACGTGGAACCAGAGATCCGAACACCCAATTATTTGAAGCAAAAGCCAATGTTCGATCTTCATTTTCTGATGAATAACGTTCACGTCAATGATCATCAACTACGATTTGTAAATGTAACAGACTTATCTTCGTGGCCAGAAACAACATTGAATCTTAAACAACAAGAAGCTTTGCACAAAGCTCTAACTAGCTCAGTTTCCATTATTGAAACTCCACCAGGTACTGGAAAACTCCACATTGGTCTGAAAATTGTTCAGACTTTACTAGTCAATCCTAGTGAAACGAGCAAAGAACCAATATTAATCGTATTTCCAAACGATAATTTACTGGATAAATTCTTAGATCGCCTTGTGTCTACCTCATTTTCCAGCAGGATAGACTTCGTTCGAATCGGTGGATCTTCGCCAAAAACGTCAAAGCTTCCATACAGCCTAAGTAATCGTGTAAATCTTGAAATTAAAAATTCAGAGTATTTACGTTCCTTGCTAGATACTGAAAATACTCTGCGTCAGATGCGTGAAAAACGTTTTGAACTAGAACTGTTTCGATACCACAAGATTTCCCACGTTTTTCATGAAAGCGAATTGGAGGATTTGCCAGACCCGGATGGTCAGTTGGTGAAGACAATTTCCAACACTTTTCAATGCAAAGACAATTCCAGGAACTCGGCTCTTTTCTCGTGGTTAGGAATCTTTTCAGAAGACGACATCCACGACGAAGTTTACTTGCCTCCTATAACAGAACTGTCAGAAAATATGCAAAAATCCACAAATTTGAACATAGCAAAATTTGGTGATTCTACTGACGCAACTGAACACTCAAAACTTGAATTTACAAATGAAACCGAAGAGAAATTTGCTAGCAAAGTTGATATAGAAACAACGAATCGAAAATTAGACACTTTGTACAATCATACATTCAAGAAAAATGTTATCGAAGAAAAACATTTGACCAAACTCAAACACCTCCAAGTCGATTCCATAAATGATCCATTTTACATGTACCTGTTAGAAAAAGATTGCTGCGATGAAGGAAAAGACATAACAGATCCAGCTGTTCGAGAACGTTTCAAACATGTCCAAGGTCACTTGGAAAAAATGCGAGTTAATTTGCAAAGGAAACAATTTTTTTGCATACAAGAGCTCCACAAAATGGACGTTTTACCAAACGATCAACAAAGACGACTCGATGTGATGACCCTTAACTTAAACGACAGATGGAGACTCTACAGAAGATGGATCCAGACGAAAGAACAACTACTAGAAGACAACCTGAAAGAAATCACTGAGAAATACGAAGACTCAAACCAACGCTATCAAGAATTAATCTGCCAGTTGGAATACAACGTCTTACAAAAAGCTCAAGTGATTGGTCTCACTGCAAATGCTGCAGCGAGGTTTCAACCCATCTTGCAAGAAATTGGTTGCAGATTCAGTAAGTAGCCTATCTCTCTACGTCTACCATATTCGGGCGTATTTACTCATAAAAGTTAAAATCATTTTTTAGTAAGTTGTTAAAATCATTTGCATTAATTTAAGGGTCTGGTGTAAAGGGTGTTAAGTAACATTTTTGTTAAAAAATGAGCTAGAAGTATTTTGGAATGTGTTAGGTGCAATACTACCTTTCTTACACATGATTTTGAGCAAAACAACGGTATGTGCAACTATATTAGTGCAAGAAATGTGAAGTAGCCCATCGACAGCAATGTCAGTTCAGATCTTTAAACGCGTTTTCTTCAAAATTGAAAAAAAGTTACTTTTCATTTCACCCTTTCACACCAGGCCCTTCAATTTTTTTAATTAAATTGTAACTTTGTAACCTTATAATGGCGATGTTTTAAAGTTATTGTAGAAGACGCTGCGCAAATCTTGGAAAGTCAGATCACGGTTCTCATGACACACAAGCTTGAGAGTCTAATACTCATTGGTAAGACTATTTATTAATATATACCGTACACTAAGAATTCCTCATAGTTATAATATAAGTATTGTAAAGTTATATTATAAAACGTTTATTTTTATTGCAGGTGACCATCAACAATTAAAACCAAGAGTGACCACTAACTTCCAGCAAAGAGACACTAGATTAGACATTTCACTTCTTGAAAGGCTTTCCAAGAATGAAATTCCATCCACGACGCTGAATCGACAGTACCGTATGCGACCAGAAGTATCTCAATTGTGTAAACCACTGTATCCAGACTTGATTGACGACGATACCGTATTCCTTTTGCCCAAAGTATTAGGAATGAAAAACAACGTGTATTTTGTCAATCACCAACATAAAGAAGAGCTGATCCATGAACACAAAGGTTTCGTTAACACTTTTGAAGCCAAATTTGTCGTTGCTTTAGTTACCTATCTGTTAAAACAAGGTTATGAATCACACCAAATCACTGTCCTAACATCCTATTTTTCGCAAGCATCAGAAATACAAAGGCATATTTCACAGTGTGTTAACGTTACGACAATTGATCAGTATCAAGGGAGACACACCGACATTGTTCTATTGTCGCTCGTTAAGAGCAATGCATCTTGTTTGAAAGATGAAAATCTTATCAATGTGGCCCTGTCACGCGCGAGACTTGGAATTTACGTGCTTGGCAATTTTTATACACTCGAGAAAGTAAGTCCGTTGTGGCACGATATTTTATGCAGTATGAGAAAAAATGAGCTCCTTGGACCAGGAATAACGTTGGTTTGCCAAAGACATCTCCAATCACAAATGCTGATCACAAATGCTGAAGACTTATCCATCCTAGCTCACAATGAAGGATGTCAAGAAAACTGTGAAACAGTTTTGGAGTGTGGTCATCTTTGCAACAAAAAATGTCATGTCGGACAACACGGACTGTGCGTTGAACCTTGTGAAAAGAAGTGCGCCAGAGGTCATCCTTGTGATCTGCTTTGTAACAAACAATGTTCACCCTGCTCTATCATGGTTGACGTCAAACTCAGATGTGGACATGCCAAAAAAATCATTTGTGCCGCTGATCCTAATACTCAACAGTGCATGAATAATTGTGCTAGAAAATGTGAAAGAGGCCACCCTTGCTATAGCTTGTGTGGAGAACTATGTCCACCCTGTACCGTGGAAGTATTCATGAGATTGCCATGTAGGCACATGAAAGAATTGATGTGTTCCGCTAGACCCGAGTTGGTTCAATGCAAAACAATAGTCAGCAAAACGTTCCAATGTGGTCATTTCGAAGACATATTTTGCTATCAAAAACAAGACAACACTGGAAGATGTTCCATGGATTGCGAATACCGTCTAGATTGTGGCCACAGATGTGAATCAAAATGTCATACAGCAAACAATGGTTATCATGAAGTTCAATCATGTCGCAAGGCTTGTGAAAAAACTCTAACTTGTTCATCGGGTCACGTGACGAAATGCAAAAATCTTTGTAAAGACGACTGTAGCCCTTGCTCGATTAAGATCCGGAAAAAACTTCCTTGTGGTCATACTGTCAACGTAGAATGTTGCGATTTTTCCAGCCCACATGATTGTCCAGAAATCTGCAACAAGATGTTGCCATGTAATCACGTGTGCCTAGAATTATGCGGAAAAGAATGTAAGTGTATAGTGGTTGTAACCAGAGTATTACCATGCCTTCATGAAACGCGTGTACCGTGCGATTTTAGAGATGCTGAACTCCAGCCTGTTCCGGGAAAGCCGCAGACCTACGTCTTTAAACTCCACGTAAGTGGTTTTTGGATTTTCAGAAACGAACGTACGACAAAAGAGATAGCTTGCATAAACCCATGCACAAAACTCATGTCTTGCAATCACGTGTGCCGAAATCTTTGCAGCCAACGATGTACTACGGATTGCGCTCGCACAGATACAATAAAGCGAAAATGTGGACATGTTTTTCAAGTTTGTTGTAAGAATAAAAATCACCCGGATTTAATCAACAAACATTGTCCTAATATTTGCAACGAACTCCTGCCTTGTTCACACCCTTGCCAAGGAACGTGTGGAAAGTGCTTTCAAGGTCGAGTTCATGTTGCGTGTGAAGAGAAATGCGGTAGAGTGCAAATCTGTGGACATACGTGTGATATTCCATGTTCGGAACTATGCCCACCTTGCGATAAAAAGTGTCCCAACCGTTGTCCTCACAGTAAATGTCCTTACATGTGTGGAAAACCATGTCAACAATGTGCCGAGCGTTGCGAGTGGAAATGTCCCCATTACAGTTGTTCGAGACTATGCGGAGAAGAATGCGATCGTCCACCTTGCAATGCACCTTGTCGTAAAATGCTCAAGTGTGGACATCGTTGCATTGGTTTATGTGGAGAGAAATGTCCCCCACAATGCAGAATATGTAACTGTGAAGAACTCACTGAGTTTCAGATCCTGTGTATAGAAGACGAACCGGATGCTAGATTCGTATTCCTTGAAGATTGTGGTCATAGCATCGAGATGACAGCTCTGGATCACTGGATGAACCAGGAAACCAGCGAGATTGGAATGAAAACTTGTCCAAGATGTAAAACCACCATCTGGCGTTGTCAACGCTACGGTAACGTTATTCGCCGATGCATCAAAGAGGTACAACAAGTCAAGCAGAAAATATTCGGAAAAATTGGCAATTTGCAGGAAACGATAACGAAACTTTCCGCGCTATTGGCCGAGAAAAGGCTAGTTCGATTGCACTTCCCTTCTGAATATCGTATATTGACTCAGCGATTAAGGGAGCGAGGCAATCTACATTATAACGCGTGTAATGTAATCGAGAACCAAATTTCAATCCTCCATTCTTTAGCAAAGTTGCTGGATTCTAGGGATGCCACAAATCATCAACAGTACCATTTCGACCACACAAAGCCATTAGTGAAAAAACTGATGATAAACGAATGTCGCGTAAGTCCTCGAGAGCTGGAAGCCATTAGTCAAGAATGTCGACGAATAAAATTATGTACAACCATGATGACCATTGATAAACTCTATTCTGCCAGCACCAAAGTCTACGAAGATAATCGCGAAAAGCTAAACGAAATCAGAACCTTACTCCATTCCGGAAAGCTATTGAAGGATGCGGACGAAAAAGACGCAAAATCACTGTTCAACAAAATCACGAGCAAGATTCCGGGTTTAGACATTACGGACGAAGAAAGGATAATGATCGTTAACGCACTGGACGTTGGGAACCAAGGACACTGGTTTAGATGTCCCAACGGACACCCCTACGCTATTGGCGAATGTGGTGGAGCCATGGAAAGTTCGAGATGTCCCGATTGTGGAGCAACAGTGGGTGGTGCTAATCACACTCTGACTGCTGGAAATGCTCATGCAGGCTTTATGGATGGGTCAAGACATGCAAGATATGGACGACAAGCAAACTAGTGTAGAAACTTATTAATACAAGACATTCCGTTAACATACATTAAAGCATTGGAACTTCACACGTACTATATACAATAACGAATATGTGAATATCGCTGGTTGAAACAACTTTTAGGATATCTGAGATTGTTGGGTTAAAGTTTTAAAACCAGTGTGATATATACTGTGGATATCATATTGTGGATATCATAATAGGATTCAAGTGATTTGGGTGTGGATCTCTAACCTTTGATAGCAGTGCCTGTTGATTTTTGATGATGAAATATAAGAAATTTCTTATATATAAAAATATTGACATAAACAGTCGATTTTGGTTGATTGGGACACATTGAAACTTGAAAATGTTCATCAGATTAGTCGTCTTCCCTAATTATGCGGTTTAAAAGTTTCACATACATTGGTTCTTCAATACATTGCTTCAATGTATATATTATAAAATGTAACCAAAATAATATAAATCTGTACATTTCAAGTTTATTTAGTTACTTATTAATCTATTAATTAATTTCTTGAATCACGACTAAAATTATGTATTGGTAAAAATGTAATTTGATCAACGCGAAGCGATATTTATTTTATACAATTACTACAGTAGTAATACGAATTCTTGTTAAATTTTTATAAATTGTAACTTGTACAACATCCAACTATTTTACTTAGAAATGTAAATCTTATTCTTCAACTTTAACTAGTGGCGTCACTAGGATTGGGTGCAGATTGCACTGGGTGACACCATCAGAGGCGTGATTCCAAAATGACTGTCTATAAAAATTTTTGTGCAGTGTTTCGGCTGAAATTTATTATTTTCCATAAAAATATCTTTGTAGTTAGTCTAAACTCCAAAATATTCGTGAGCCCAGTTGAATTCCTCTATGCTGTACATTGTACAATTTTATTTACTTCACATAAGTTTTCGCTGTAGTTATGGCGGAGTGATTTTTTTTTGTTTTTTTTATATGTTTTTTTCCAAAACCATATTTTTACAAACAGTAAATACAATATAGTATTTGGTGTCACATAGTTAAAGATAAGGGTGACCCAACAGAAACCTTTGATAGGATCACCAATTAGAGATTCTTAGTCACCAAGTGCTCTTAATATACGGTATATCCATTGATTGTTATTTTGCATTATAATTCACAGACAACCACACACAAAGAAAATGCTTTGATTTAACGCTTTGTTATTTATCAATGAAATAAATCTTTCATCATAAAAAAAAACAAAAAAACAAACCAGTTTGTCAATTTTTTTTCATAAACTGTACTTAGTGTACTACATACTTAGAATTAAGAAAAACAAAAATACTACACTATCCATAACTTAAATGTTGATATTTTAATGGGTATGTCTAATTTTTCATTTGATTGTAATATTAAATCCCTACTAATATATAAATGCGAAAGTCCGTCTGTATGTTTGTGACTCCACCACGCAAAAACTACTGATCCGATTAACTTGATTTTTTTCATCAGCATATTAGAGGAGCCGTATAACATAGTGAGTAGGTTTTATCCAGATTTAATGTACGCTTCGATAACTAATCTTGGATAATCACGATATTCTTATAAGCTGTGCGCTGCGGGCAGCAGTGCGGAGCGAGAGTTTGCGCCTGCGCATGACGTACTACGCTCGATGGTTGGAGACAGCATCGGGTGCGAGCGCGTGTTTGCTCTCCACACTCTGGATTTACTAATCTTTCGGCTAAACCCAAGCTTTTTTGATTTCCGTTTTAAGTGTCTAGTTGTAAAACGATCGCGAGCAAAGCTGCAGGTACAACTGGTTGCTAGTAAATTTATTATCACCATTAAACAAGTACATTTAAAATGCTTTTTACGCATGCTCTTTATATAATGTCATATACAACTATGCTGTATGTACATAAATAATGCAAACAAATCCGTTTTTCCGCACGTTTCGATCTATGCAAAATTAAAATTTTTGCAAATTTTTGAAGTAATTTAGATATTAAATTTATGCGTGTTTTGAGTAATTCCACTTTTTTTTAGTCACGTTTCGATTTATATACGAAATTAATTTTTATGCATCGTGGAGCTATTCAATATTTGATTTAGGTAATTTATATTTGATTTATGTAATGTTTTAAGAGTAGATTTATGCAATCTTCTGGTATTCTGTTTATGCATGTTTCGAGTAATATAAGTTTCGATTTCGGCAATTTTCCAATTTATTTATTTATATATGCGATTTTTGACATTGGACTTATGCGATTTTTCATGTATGTGAAGGACTCATCGAAGTAATTATGCGTTTATTGGTACATTAGACTGTACAGTATATTCTCACAAACGGATGTAGATGGCAGTATACGTTCAATTCCCAGCTCACTCACTTTTTTAAACCTGCACACCCAAGCTTTTATTTTGGTCATGTGTGTTAAGAACAATTTTAGGATACTAAAATTTATTTTTTAACTTTTAGTGCATTTGCAAAATAAAAGCCTTTTTTTAAAAGTTTTTTTAATTTATTTTATTTTATA
>JAQIWH010004877.1:0-15871 GCA_034695005.1 Cryptops parisi
CATGACTACATTGACCAATCAAATCAAAAATACCAGATCACATGACTACATTGACCAATCCGAGGCACTGCCGTGAATGGGGTAAAAAACACGGCGCCGTGTACGTAGCCACTACCTTTATTTTTTTATACAACGTATTTTGAGTTAGTGCAAATGATTTCTCTTTGCATTTCTTGCATGAATGCTAATTTGTTCACGAACATTGTGTCTTGTGCACCATGGTAATCGTGGACGGTTGCACCATTTTATTTCAATAGATACAGATAATGACTGAGCCCATTCATATTTGGCTTTCGCAAACTGTTGCAAGATTTTCTCGTACACATTTAGGAGTGTTCAGGCTACCACGTTACCTTCATTTGCATGATTTTCAAAGTATGATTTGGTCGTTGCAGAATGCAACAGACCCGAAACAATTACTAGAAAGTTGTCCAACGAACAAGTATCTATCAATTGTATTTTTTCTCTATCAATGTCTACGCTGCCACCCCAAGGCAAGTTCGGAAACACGGATTCAACAGATGGATTGTTGGTTGTCTCACCAATACCAAATTGGGAGCCAAACTTAGCGTTGTAGTAGGACTTATTTAGTTTCGAATTTTCTGTTTTTGACTTTTTCGCCCATGTTTCTGATATGAGATCCACATTCTTGTCGTTTGCAAATGAACGCTTACGTTTAATTTGTGATTGCGCAAATAGTTCGTGATCCAAGATTCTTCTTGCCATTTTCCAATCGATGCATAAGTTTAATTCGTGATGGCGCAGATAGTTCGTTACAATTTCCACTTATTCGGATAGATTAAATGAAGTGTAAGTGTCTTATGAGTCGTTCAAGCATCATGTAAAGTTTGTGGCCAAAATGATCTAATTTTAGTATCTTAAACCAGTTCTCAACGCAATTATTTGTGTCACGTGTAAGATCTGCTTCTAACATTATCCCACTCCATAAGGGAAGGTAGAGCAAAAAATTCTCCATGATACAGTCAGCAGCTTGAGGACTGTAGAATGCGTTTCTTGAATTGTAGCTATCTGCCTGAGCAGCCTGGTTTTGTATGAGTTTTTGAATTCCCAAGAAACGGTAATAAAACGGTGATGCGTGTTTAATCGTTTTTGTATTGGATAAATGTTCGAATGGCCATTTGTCATCTTCAACATATTCCTGCTCGTTTTTATCAATTGAGTCTAAATCTATGAGTTTTTGAATAGCAACTAAAGCATCTCTAACTTCGTCGGATTTATACTCACCTAATGCCACAACAAGCATGTTTCTAACCATGACACTAGCATCATCGAAGTTTTTTACATTTTGTAAATATACAAACACAAAGAGATAAAGATGTTTTACATTTGAGGAACAAGTCTTCAATAGATTTCTCGATACCGCCTTGATCATGTGAGCAGCGCAAATGTTGACTCTTGGGCCAGTTTACTCGATTGTTTTTTCAACGTGGTTTCAGCATTGAAGAATATAGTCACACACAGTTGAGTAAGGTGCAAAGTTGCGCAAAGTACCGTTTATCAGGGCCCAACTAAAATCCATTTTGATTCTCTTAACAGGAACGTCTTTGTGTGTCACCTGGTTATAGGCATGGCAAAATTTGTTGTAAATGCCGAATTTAAAATCAAACAAGTCAGTCCATTCTTTTTGGAGTTTACGGTCCTTCTTGCTTCTTGGCGTTCAAAGGATGAACTATTGACTTGATGGATAGCCATTCAGAATCAGTTAATGTGAATGTGAATTTGGTTGGTGGTGGACTCATTTTTTCGGGGTCTATACGTTGCAGCATATGGGTTTGCACAGTTACATCACCATCAACATAATAAGATTCCACGTCAGAAACGTTCAAATTTTCTACCATCTGTGGCTTACGGCCAGCAATTGGAGTGAACGTTTTTGGTGAATTATACGTTGCTCAGCGATTTGTCAACATCTAACTGTTCAAGACAAGGTTGGCAATAAAATGTTCAAAGTGACTTGTTTTTGACTTCTGAGAAATTAATTTTTATGCAATCTGGATGAAACCATACTTCACATTTATCGCATTGCAACGCGACTTCTCCCTCATGAAAATATACATGATATACAAGACATATGCAAATAATCTCGAGTTCTTTGTTTACTTTGTCCATGGATTTGTCAAAAATAATTAGATGTTGGGGTCTTCCAAGATTTTTTATATCTACCGGTACCTGATCATTACTCATATCCATTTTGCTTACTATAGTTACTTTTTTGTTGTCTACTTTAGCTACCATTTCTACTTGAACGTTTGTCTTGTCTATTTTGGCATCTATCTCTACTTGAACATTATTCTTGTCTATTTGTTGACATTTCTTTTAAGTTTCTGAAATTAATACTTAATAAATTGTGAAGCCATATTCGGTTGGACATGTTGTTATACCATGACACAGATGCTATCCTCTCGTGGTCATGTAAATGAAAGATCACCTCTACCAAATCTATATGCGTTTCTTAAAGCATGTAATACTTGATCGAACGTTACCTCATTCCAGCGTAAATTCGACTTACAGAGAGCCATGGTGATGAGGGATGTAATTTGCTCAAGCACTAAAATTAGAAGATTAGAAAGTTATAGAAGATCGAAAAAAAAAGGTAGTTTCACAAAGGTACAGATTTAAATGGCTATATACTGGAGGTCAGTATACAGATGTTTTGAACGTCTTTGTTATTTAAATAAAAATACATGTGTGGGAAATTGCTAAAAATTCTAAAATAAAATAAAAAAACACCTGTTTTTACACCTCTGTGTTTGACCATTAGGTTTTTACAACAAAACAGCCAAACGGTTAGTGTAAAAAATATACATTCTATTCCACACTACCGCTACTACTACTACTACTACTACTACTACATGTATGAAGCCTCCAAGTGGCACAGCATCTGTTCAAACTCCACAGCATTTAGAGTAAGAATATACCACGGGTTTGCCCAATTCGTAAACGTGACCACTATCGTAAGAGTCACTGCCACAGATCCACATAACATTATGTCCAGACATCTCAGTCATGATGCCATCAAAAAAAAATAGGGTCTTCATTTAGGCCGCGATGCTAACAGAAGAGTGGTCCTGAGGCGACACAAGCTGTTTGTAAAACTTCACAAAGTGTAGTATTCATAGCACCGTGCAAATAAACATTGTCGCTAGTTGCACGACACCAGCCGTCAACTAAATCGAAGCGGCGAATGTCTAGATAGGTCGTTTCTATGCGCCGACCGTGACAAGTAGCTGACATGAAACCTCCGGAGTAACAAACTTAGTGTGTAGTGTTGACTACTATGTACAAAAAAAATGATAAATAAATAAGGGTAGAAACACAATCGTGAAAAAGTAGTTAGACTGAAGAAACCAGCATCAGGTTTTACAAAAACATGTAACAAATAAATAAACTACTGGTAGGTCTACCACTCACCAATGCTTTCTTCATCCCTGCTCCTTTTTCGTTTACGACTAACCAATCAACTTATATAGTGTTATGTAATTTCTGTGTTTCAGTGGGTGCCATATAACAAGCTTCTTGGCAGTTGGTATGCCTCTAACACCTAAATAAATAACTAACTTTCGTTTACGGGTGAAACGTGGTTGTTCAGATTACCTCGTCGTCACTTGTTTAGGATCTGCGTAAATCATGCATATTGATAGTGAAATATTTCAGCAGTATTTTCAGTTAAAATGGACCATGACCAACCTTCATTCGATGTATCCGGTATAGCTGAGGTTGCTTCACTGTGCACTTCAGTGATATGTCGCTGTACGGCATTTCATTGTTCTGTGTTGCCCTACTTTCTCCTTCCTCTTCTGCAAAAATTAGAATTTGTGAACATTTACTAAATACAGTTTATGGCTATAATATCACCTCCAACACTGGAATCGTGAGAAGCTCTATGATGTGGAGAACCTTCATGCTCCGATAATGGAGAAGGATCAGATTCTTGATAGTTCTGAAAATTATGTTCACATAAATTATATTGGTCTATTTGTTCAGTAGGATGCTTATATTATTCATTAAGATTTGCTTACAAAGTTCGACGTTAGATTATTTTTTTTTTCCGCGGAATATGAACACCCTTTAAAAACAAGCAACGCTCATAATGTTCCCACTTTGTTTGGTAGATTTTAGGATTACCAGCACACCTTCTTGTGTTCTTTGTGGAAGTATGTGTGCAGATTGTTAAATCTGTTCATTAACACATCTTGATCTGGAAGATATGAAATTCAAATCCATTATAAAAACGTAGTATAATTTGAATTATGCATTCAAATTCTTAATGCTAACTGCTTTTGTATACATGTTTAGGTGAAAGTGTACTTCATTACTACTATACCGTATTGTCAAAGTCTTTATTGAAATTGACAAAGTTTCTTCGAGAATTGCATTGAACTCACGTCACACTCATGGATTTGCATTTGCAGTCACTGTATACTGCAAAGAAAAATAGAATATCATAAATAACAATGTATAACAAATTAGATTTACTATACAAAAATAGTTCCATGAACTTACAAGCTTTTTCAATCTCTAAGAGATTTAATAAAAATGTTATTGTAAAAACACAAACTAATGTTAAGAATATTAAAGAATTATCATGGTAACCTATGTTTAAAAAAAAACAACTTACCACGAAATTAACGGCAACAGATGCATCGTTTTTGATACGGCAACAACAACCAAATGTCATTCATAGCAATTATACCAGACATAAATTGGAATTTATTACAAAAATAGTTCATTAGACTGACAACTTAAAGGTGTATCTGGTCCCCGTTCTCTATTCGAGCCGATCTCCTTGGTGGAACCAACTGTAAAAAAAGGTTTCCAATTAAATATGAAATGTTTAATTGTTAAAAACACAAACTAATCTATATAAAATTGTCAACTCTGAAGCTTTTAAAAAAACGTTCAACCCCTCAACCACGTGTAGTTCAGAGTTGAGACTTTACCCTTATTTTCCCCAGGGCGTCCCCTTTTTTACTGAAACGACACTTTCTTTTTTTTTTAAAGTTAATTAATAACGTTTTAAAAAATCACTAGTGATAATAAATATAGTTAAAAAACCTTCGTTCGATAACGCCAACGAGGTAGCCTCCAATGTTGAACTTGTACATGGACAAGGTGGTAGGTGATGAAGGATCTGGAAGCCTCTTCCGTTTGTTGAGATTGACAGACCACAGGAATGGCGATATTTGTTGCAATACACGTGCGTATTGCAACAAATATCGCCAGACCTGTGGTTCCATGTGGAGAACTGATTCTACGGATATCTTCTTTGACAAAACAATGACACATCATAAGTAAGATTAAATTCATATAGAGTACCAGTCCTTACACTCAATTGAGAATTAAAATAGTCAACAAAATAATGCGTGAGGATGTTGTCGATGTATGGCAGCATTTCCCATGGCATCTTTTTTTTTTGAAATTTTCAAACACTTTAAATGTAGCAATTGCTCTTTCTACGTGTAGGCCTACTCTGTGGCAGAAATACAAGCCGATTGAAGTTCTTCCTTTGAGAATTGACGTTTCTGCCTTAGAAAGAGTGGCCTTATTAAACTTTCCTTACAAAAGTAAGCCCCCTATCAAAGCACAAATCGTCGATTGCAAAGTCTCTATCAACCATAATATGGTCTATAAATGGCAGATATAAATCTAACATGCCAGAACAACAGGTAATAAATTTATCTGAGGCTTGACCTCCAAACACTTTGTTGTTAAAAACAGGTTGTTAAAACTATATAACGCGAACAAAAATAAGATACTTCATACAGAGGTAAACGTTTGCTGAAAAACAAAGAAAAAACAATAATACTGCTTCAAAAATATATTTTGCTAGTAGCCAATAGACTTATACTACGTATATAAATATTTTCATGTGGACTTCAAAGTGTAGAAGTAGCTGCTGGAATTCTACATCGGTTAGTGTTAACACCAGGCTGAGTCCAGTGTGAACTCCCCAACTGATAAATATGTTCACAGCTATCAGAGTTGATACCCCTCACTCACAGGACGTTATGTCTTGTTGAAGGGTCCACCACCACATCTTTGTAAAATATACAGTACATTAATGATTTTAAAATTTAAATCGTTAACCACTTTTCGCTTCACTTGCTATGGTTAATGGATTAACAAATTGGTGCTCGAATGTCCATTTAATACAAATAATACTTACAGGTGTTTGCAGCAGGGGTAGTGTTTGCCGCAGCCCTCTGCTGCCGTCTCTCACGCTGCTTCTGCAGCCGCATCTCCCTGTGGAGATTGTCTCCCAAATTTCTTATTTGCTCCTGTAAGTGAAATGGTGTTTTATAAATGAAAGTGACTAATAGCTTATCAAGAATGTAAAAATGCAATAGAAAAATGAAAAATGTTCATGCTGCTTTTTAACATAGTTACATTTATTTAGCACATGTTAGAAATATGTTAAAATCGCCCACATATTTAAGATTTGTAGCTCAAGATGGTTGTATGTTTAAATATGGTTTCAATGCAGACTGAGGAGCTGCAGTTTCAAACTGGAATGTGAGGTCAAAAGTGATCATTTACGCCTTGAGCTGTTTCAGTTTCAAGACATTAAATGTTGAAACTTGGTAGCCAATTAGATGTCACCCTGAAAGGTGCACCAGCCCATTGGCGACCCGAAATTGACATCAGGGGATGTCTGATATAATGTTAGTTGTGTGTTGTTCATTTTTGCAGCGAAACCGTGTAGTACTGCCATGACTTTTAAGCATAAAAAAATAAAAAATTAATACTTACAACTGCCGGAGGAAGTGACGGTGCCGGAAGAGGAAAAGGAGGAACAGCCTGCAATTGCCTGAAGTTGTTATAAATTTAATTAATTTTTTATTCATAATTTGTTTATGTAGCAATAGAAGAGGAATAACTATAAGTCTCAGCTTCATGTTGGCATGGGACAACAACCACGCAAACAACTTACAAAATAAATATATAAAAACTTACGGGTGATGTTGGTGATGGCCATGAAGTCCCCGAGGACTCCACCCATGATGAACCGGAAGAACCCGATAACACCATCATAAACGCGAGAGGCTGTTTCTCTAAAATTTGCAATTGATGTTATGTTATAGAGTAGACTGAAATTTTGATTCTTAATTACAATAAAAACTGGAAAAAGCAGGTTTTTTTTTTTAAATACCCACTTCACAAAATGCACTAAAAGGTAGAAAGCAACTCTATCCACTTGGAAATTTTATAGATTTGGAATTGCAGATTAAAAGTGAGCAAAAATAAATTTTTTCCAGTATTAAGTTTTATGGCAAAGTCGCTGGCATCGATAAAATTCGGCCAGAAATCTTCAAAGCTCTGGGAGACAGAGGCTCGCGTTTATTGACACGAGTTTTCAGAGTTGCATGGCAGGCTGGATGAGTTCCTTTGGACTGGCAAACTGGAGTGGTGTTCCCAATCTTCAAGAAAGGTGACCAGAGGGCGTTTTGCAACTATCGGGGCATCACTCTCCTCTGCCTCTCTGGGTAAGCCAATGCCATGGTTCTCCAGAGCAGACTTACTGAAGTTGTCGATTACCAGATACAGAACGAGCAGTGTGGATTTCGTAGAGGTCAAAGAACAATTGATCAGCTCTTTATTCTGCAGCATATTATCGACAGGAAAAAAAGGTATTGCTAACACGGTTACGGATAGGACATAACACAATTCTCTCATGCGTTTCTTTGTAAAGAGTTTTCGCGTTGGTGTTTTGCCTGTAATACCCAGGTCTCAGTCCATCATGTCCTGGTGGATTGTCTGTTTTGCAAACCCCTACGCAGACGCTGCCTCCTGCCTTCCATGCTTCCGGAGTTGTTAGGGAACCACGTTCATACCATTCATCGTATGTTTAGGTTGTTGAAACTGTCTGGGCTTGACCAACTTATTATTTCGGTTTTGTATTCTTGTGGGCGACTAATGCCAAGTCTCCTGGCAGTTGGTGCGTTCTAAAAACAATTACAGTAACTTCCATAAAAATAATTAACTTCCATCTTGCATTAGGGCCTAATTTTTCTAGTTACGCCACTGCAGCAATGCAACTACAGTATTTTTTTGACCTCTACAAACACAGGTTTCTTTGACTGTGCACATTAAGGATTTTAATTCTCCAGTCACAATTTCATTGATTACAAATCTGTAAAAAAATGATTCCAATGCAAGTACTGTCTGATTCCAATAGTCCTGGTTAAAAAACACTAACTGGTGAACCATCTCCTCATTACTATCAACCACAAAAGAACATTTCTTTATATTAGTAATTGCCATTTGCCCCTGCATTTGCGCATAATATTCATGTGTGTCAATCAACTTGAGGTTTTGATCAAGAAATTTAACACCTGCTTCTGAAACCTTCATGTTTCTTTTTGCATAAAGACACTTGATTTCCATCGTGGTCATTCCGCAGCAGTCGTAGGTCACAATTCCATCAGGAGTTGCAGCAAGGAATGGCCTATCCTTGTCAACATACAGCCCTGAGTTCTTTACATGCAAATTGATGTGATCTTTTCCAATTCAGTGATGAAGAGCTGCTTTGCTATGGCTTCATTTTCTTCGCCCCACCTAAAAGCAGCAACTTGAGGATCTTCATACTGCATCACATCTTTGATTATTCCAATTTGGCCTGACTTGCAATGCAATACACGCCCAAACAACGAAGCAGTAATCCTTCCTTGGCGCTGTTTGAACCATTCTGAGGATGCCGTTTGAGCTTTTGTGTCTTTTCAATACGGTCTCGTTCATCCACGGACATAATATGTTTGAGAAAATTCTCTTTTTCAACAGCAACATCATAATGTGATGATGATGATGAATGCCGAAATGACCTATCTTTCTCAACAAAATAATATGTGCCTGGATGAATGACATCCTCAGATTGCTTGTCTTCGCAGATGTCGGTCAAAGAATCATCACTTCAAGTAACGATATTTGTTTCTTCTGAATCTGAGATATTGATATCTAAGAATAACATACTAATCAAATAAAAGAGTAAAATAAAAAAATGTGTTCATTTATAAATTATTTGTTGTTTTTTTTTTTTATATGTAATGTTCATTTTCATCATACATACTTTCAATGACTGCACAAGACATTTTCTATCGTCTGCTGTTGCAGCTGGTATTGCTGTGACTGCAGTTGGTCTTGTTGCTTTTTTATTGAGAACATTGTTGCCCTCAAATGGATTGGTTAACTTTGGTTTTTTGAATGCTATGTTTAATACCTTGCTTGGTTGGATCTGTACCGTAATAAAAATGAATATGAATAATATGAATTTTCAGTGGTATTGATTTTCTAAAAAAATTTATCAACCCGTATATATCAATAAACTGACCTCTCTTGCATTTGTTCCATGAACACGGTAAAGAAGTGCAGGATGGCTTGTTGAGTCTCTTTTGCAGTAACTTCAACGGTCATCAGTAATGCGCCAAAATGGCTACAGCTCTCTCCCAACCTGTATCAGGAACACCGGTAATATGAATACAATAAGGTTATCTCAGAGTTTACGCTTTTAAATGGCGTTGTTGTATCTTCATAATAAAGTAGCATTGCAGTATCATTTACCAGCATTTTTTGTGTTTACAGTTGTCTTTATCTCTACTTCTGTCATCACTTCAGAGGAAACAAAATTTCAAAACAAAACCCCTTCAAAAACATATTTGAAATATGTTTTCTTAAAAAAACTTCTGAAATATTAAAAAACTCTGAAACAGTAACAATATAACTGAAAGAGTTAAAATATAACTCTGAATATCACTGGTATGTACTATAAGTATACAAGTTTCATATAAATAAATAAATTGTTACATTTTGTATAAATGAATAAATAGTTGTTCATATCACTTGGGGTCGATGTGGGTTCCTCCTCGTGGTGACCCTGGGGTGCAGTAAGGCCTTCCTGCCTCTTCGGGGGGACCTTGCTGTACGCTGAACGCCCACCGACGCGTTTGTCGTGCGTTGCGACTCGTATGGCGGAAAGAGGGATCCTGGCAGTTGAGGTAGGCACGTTCAGGGTACATAGAGGACGTGTCGACTAACACACTGCTTTGGCCTCTGCTTCGACAAGGACGGGACCCCGGTACTGGGGAAACGGCTGCTGATGCAGGGTTTATCGGTTTCTGGGGGTTTGGCTCTTCTGCACCAGCTAGGGTGAGCCAAATGGGACTGTCCGGGTGGCAGACGGGTGGTCTCTGAGGCTATAGCTTCCATGTATCACTGGTGTCCCAAAGCTGGTAGTTTTTCCCTTTGGGCATCTCCTTGTAGGGCTCCGTGGTGGGTGGTAGGCATGGGGGCCGAACACCTGCAAATCATCATGGTGATTAATGCTAAAAGCCCCCTACCTAATTTTACGCCTGAAAAGGCGTGCAATGTTGATATTGCTGACAAGACAAGCAAGTTCGTTCAGTTCCACTTACGAACCGAACTCGTTATTTTGTAATGAGTAGAAGCAATGGTGGCTTTTTTAATGTTTCTCCAATCATCATTCATAAAATGATGATTGAGGTTGTTGGTGAAGTTGATGATGTATCGAAACTGCGCAACGGGGATTTATTGGTAAAGGCTCGTGACTCCAAGCAAGCGCAAAAACTGTCTACCATTCGAAGTTTTGCGAGCTTCCCTGTAACTGTGGCCATCCATCAGTCTCTCAATTCTTGCAAGGGGGTGGTGTATTGTAAGGAACTTTTTTGCTGTGAGGATAAAGCATGTAGTTGTTTCTTTGTCGTCTCACAAAGAAACAGCGTAATGACTGAGTTGCGACGGGCGGATTTGTGTTCACATTTTCATGTTCAACTTTACCAGAGTCTGGCGTGGATGAATTTACCCGCCAGACCATACATCCTCAATTCGCTTCGCTGCTTTAACTGCCAAAAATATGGTCATGGCCAGTCACGCTGCCCTTCTGAGAAGATATGTGGTGTATGTATGTGGTTTACCAGATCATTCCCCTGAAGCATGTATCCAGTCGACCTCATGTGTGAATTGCAATGGACCACATCCATCTTGGTCACCATCATGTAAGAACTTTCAGGATGAGAAGGCGATTTAGCAAATTCGAGTGACACGGAATTTTCTTTTCCTGAAGCATGTCGAGTATTTTTTTCTGAGCAAGCGACACCATCATATGCTGCAGTGGCTCGCCCACGTCAGACTGACTCAGTGGCTACCCGAACAACCTCACTAGACACACAGACAGATCACTGTTCTTCGTTACCCATAACTCCTCGGCACAAACCAAGCAGCTCATGGGGAACGATGATATCTCCCACTGCTTTTGCTTTCTGTGCCCAATCAAGTCAAGCTTCACGTGTCAAGTCTCAGCAGCATCGGGCGCTAGGGTTGCTTTGTCCCTTCCCACTCCAAAGCGCACAGGTGCAACTATCTTAAGAAGTAGCAACAAACGCTCAGCAGATTCAAAGTCTCCTGCCGACCATTGTGGTGATGAGAGCGTGCTACTTGAACCTAATGAATTGGAGAATTTAGTCACCATGACCCAGGACCGGCCAACAGCGCGTTCTGGTGTCAAGAAAAAGAAAAAAGAAAAGGAGAAGGAAAAGCTTAATGCGTAGTTAAAATGATTCAAAATGAATCAAGTTTATTTTATTTATTATTATTTTTTTCCCTCACCATCATGGCAATTATTCAATGGAATTGTGCTGGTCTGCGGTCAAGATTGCCAGAATTCCAACTATTAATTACGCAATTCTACCTCTGTTGTGTCTGTCTACAGGAAACCAACCTATCTGAAGACAGTCAGTACAACATCAATGGCTACAATACAATCAGGGGGAGGCAGGTAAGGGTGGTCGTGCGTGATTGGCCGAGAGCTGAAACGTCACTAAGAGGAGAGTCGCTCGTGAACAGAAGAGAGATTGCTGAATGAAGAGAAACAAACATCTTGTGTTTATAATGAAGTATTATTAATATGGCCAAATGTTTCATCAAGATGAATAATAAAAGACATTGAGCAACATAACTAACTACAAATAATAAAAAAAAAGGTGCGAGAGACTCTCGCGCGGTAGAAGTGAAACTTCTTAGCTCCTAGGAAAAATTGATTTTATGCATTGTTTTTTTTTTGTGCATTTTTTCCATTTTTAAAGATTTTTATTATTTTTAGGATTAGGAAATGGTGAAATACCTTTATTGAAAATTAAAAGCATGCAAGGAACTATGGTTTGGATATCTTTCGGCAAAAGATGGTGGCCCTGAAAAGGGCCGTTTTGTTTTGTTGTTGTTGGTTCAGAACCGGGAAGCAGCATAGCAGGAAACGGCTTTAGGTCCTCGGTCACACGCCACAGGCTGAGTTAGATCTTGTAGGCTGTGGCCATGGAGAGAGTAGAAACGATTCTTTGCCGTATCTTTGCTTTATTCATCAATAGCCATGGATTCATACTCCAAGAAAGACATGATAAATGACTAGATAAACAACCTTGAAACATGAAACCAAGCAATGAAAACAACCAATGAAAAATCACTAGGGTCAAAATACAAATAAAAATACAGTACAAATAATTATTTCAAACACTTAATTCACTCACTTTGCAGACAACAAAAATTGTTTGTTCTTTTTTTCTGCTAATCTTTGCAAGTAAGCAATCCTCATGGATGTGTTGAGGTGACGTATTCTGATGAACGTGCGGGTGCGAACATATTTTTTGATGACTTCCTTATTCACATTTGGATATTTTTTCTCCAATATTGAGATTAAGGAATCTATAACACCATCACACGTAGACAGTTTTGTTCCATGGAAACTTATAGGGAAATTAATAGCACATTATTAGCATTAGTTATCATATCAATAAATGTTTTTATATGGTGGCAACAAATCACTTACCAGCAAATATCAGCTCAAACTCACTGACGAGTTGTAACTACGGTTCCGATGGAGTTTTTAATCCTCCTCGGGATAACACATCTATCCACTCAACTGTGGTCTTAGGAGGACTTAACTTCCCTGTTCGCGTGCCAAGGGTCTCATCTACATGGTGACATTTGTGAGCAATGTAGCCAGCGACGTACTTCAAGGCTTCATTGCTACAGTCAGGTGTAGAAGTATCATCATGTGTGGAAGTACCATCAGGTGTAGAAGTATCATCTTCAGTAGGTAAAACTATCGGATTGTCTTCCAATAAGTCTTCATGGCAGCTGACTGGCACATTTGGGTTTTGGTTCTCATCCACGATATCAATAAAGAGTTCATTTGTTATAAATGAAATGATATCATCTGTGCCATCACTGCCATCATCTTCAGTTTGGATTCTGTCATCTTTGACTGAAGACCTTCTTGAGAGAGCAACATTTCCCACATTTGAAGATAGAATCAACAGTCGTATCCGATTTTTAACCTCTGTCGCTTGAGGGTGATCATAAAATGCACCAAGTTGTCTAATCCGAGAAAAAAAGTTTTCTAGGCAGTCTTGATTTAATCTTGAAGTGAGCAAATAAGTCCCACCTAGTAACTTGAAATCACGAAATAGACCCCTTAGTGATTCTATGCTTGTGATGAAGCCTTTCTGGAAGGGTAGAAGACGGTTATTTTTCCCTACACGCATATGCTGCATTTGGCTTTTGAAACGCTGTAAAATGCTGTCTTGAAAGGCGAAGTGGAGACCATATCCAGCCTTCTGTTGCTCGTTGTTGTATTTCATTCGAGAATTCAAAAGATCAAATGCATCATTTACAGTTTCAAAAAAAACTGCAGCATCTTCATTTTCCAAAACATACCGAATGGCTTTGGCAGTTGTATTTGAGAATAGCTGGGCAGCCATTCGTACATTTTGACGAGTTCTCCCAGACAAGTTTACGTGGGCGTCTGTTAAGCGGTGAGTCAGCTTAAACTACCCATTGTCTTTTTTCATCAATTGTTCGATTATTGATTTGGAAATAACAGTTTTATTTTCTAATGTCAACCACGAATCCAAAAAATGGTTTCTGAGTAATTTCAACAAATGGGGGACGTCGAAAAACACCCATATTTGACGATTTGGATCCGAGGGTGACAAGAAAAAAGTTTTTTCATAAGTGACATTTAGTTCTTTCCACGCATGATGATTTTTGCCTCCCATGTCATTGACAACACCACATACCACAAGACCGGATTTCTCTACGTCAGTTATTATTTTCTTCAGTAATGAAGCAGTCATGGTGACATCAAAGTTGAAATAAATGGGTTGTTTCCAATTTTTGGTAAAACCTCTCACCATGGCAACTTGAACATTGCCATGGGGTCCGAAGATCTTATCCATAGATTGGTCATAACATATTCTGGAATCAATGTTCATTTCATTGAAGGACAGAATACACAATGTTTTGAAGGGAGTTGAATTTTCAGTTTTTGCATGCAACAATTTAACTACGTCGCTTAGAATTCCTGGCCAACAAACAAAATGTTTGGTCCAGTTTCGTAATGTTGCCAAGCACGAGAGAGGAAAACCCTTCTTGCGCAAATAGTGATATGCCTTTCTTGAAACAGCTCTTAAAGCCAGAGCTGATAAGATATCTTCAGTTGTCCAATGAAGAACTTTCTTACCACTTGTCTTTTTCTTAATTAGGTATTCTTGCTGTTTTTGTGTAAACATTTCGTCGAATGGTGGAAATAACTGTTTGGCATGGCTAATGAACCATAACATCTGCTTGTATTTTGAAGAATTGACACTTTTGTTTGAAATTGTTTTCTCAGCTACAGTTTTCAGAGGTTGATTTCTTGTTTTATTCTTATATTTTTGAAGAGTTGCCAATGCTTTTGACAAATTGTTTTCCAGCAAGTTTACTCGTCTTTGTAGGTGGTCAATTGTTTTTTTTCATGATTTCTTTTTCTTCATCAACAAAGTTGTCTGTATCCGTCATTGATCATATTTTCTTTACAGTGGTAACAAATTCTTAAAGTGTTTCATCATTTTTTGCTTCTGATATCTATTCTCTCGGTCTGTCCTCTGGTTAGCAATTTCTGCATGTTCAGTACCAGTAGGTGCAGCTAGTGCAGCATCAGAATCTCCAGTGTTTGGTATAGTTAGGGATTCCAGGGATTCAACTAGTGGAAGTTGAGCTTCTGGGTGCTGAACGTCTGAGGACTGAACTTGTAGTCGCAGTGATGGCACAGCTGTTGCTTTTAATTTCTTCCGTGTTGGAATTCCAAGTAGCTCACTACGCAAATCACGTTTATAATCTTCTGGTAAGAAATGTAGAGAGCATATTCTGCTGATATCTGGATTAAACTTGTTTTTTCTCTTGCATTTTGTCACCCAATGTGATTGCAAAGCACTATTTTTCGGAAAATAGTGGTATATTATGTCAGCGTTCTCTTTAGCTTTCCCATAATTTTTGCAAGCAGTTACTGCACAGTTTACAACCATTTTCTTAAATACTTGAAAACAAAATAAAATAAAAAAATACATCAAAAGTTTTAGATTTAGAAATTCAGTTTGCGTGGTCATATCAAGTCATCAATATTGTGAAATCACATTCACACATCGCTTCTGAGCACACTTTTTAATTTCGACTATGTTAGTTTTTTTTATCATTAAATATGGATCTAACTCGAAATCAACCATAATGTGGTACGCACAACCAACCATACAGGGCCGGATTAAGTCCAACTGGTGCTCTAAGCACAGTCCAATCTTGGTGCCCCCGCCCCGTCCCCTTGTTTTTTATTGTGAAAAATTCATAATTCGACCATTTTTACATACGTAAACAAACCATCCTTTTTTACATTGTTTTTTAAAATATTGGATATGCATAGCAATTTAACATTCATAGATGAAAGGATAATTGTGGTCTATTCATTTAGAAACTAAATTTTGCATCCCACCTTGAATAACATGATAAAACTTTTTCTAATAAAGTTCTACGTTAC
>JAQIWH010004878.1:0-15868 GCA_034695005.1 Cryptops parisi
ACACACACACACACACATACATACATACAAGATCATACATGATGCCACAGTAGCCGAGGAGTTTTTAATGCGCTACTACTCTACACAGATTGAGTTTGGTGAGTGGCTTTTCTCGTATAAGTGGGGGTTAAAAAAAAGGAAAAGAACGGTGGGGGTGGTAAAATAGATGACCTCATATTGCACCAACCCCAAAACTCGACAACCTATCCCACATCAATTTCGCTTGACTTTGAAAGGCCCAGAAGGGACGTAATGAGTGGAGCGCTAAACGAGGCGAGAACACCGTGTTTCTTTTGATCTTCTTTTCAACCTTTTCAACTTCTTCTTCTTCTTCTTCACAGATTCTTTCTTGTGATAGACACTTCTTAAAACTTGCTTCTGTGAGAAGTTTTTCTATTTTATAAAAAGGAGACAACCCAAAAAGTATTTAGTGAACTCAACCCAAACTACATTCTCTCGTTTCCTTTGCCTAATCTCATTTGGAACCTGTTAAGATATTCCCATTACTTTCCGGTAGATGAAGTACATCAAGTATTTTGGTACTGTTGTCAAGTTCTAAAGAAGATGTCAAGTCATTCTAGGTTGGTTTTTTCATTTATTTATTTTTTTTTTTCAATTTATCTTTTTTTTTCTAACAAATAAGCTTTTTTTGTTGACATTCCCGTCTAACTATTATCTTTTTCTTATTTATTCCATGGAACTGCAAAACATCTTAATGTTGGTTGAACTTTGGTATTGAATGTTTCACAAACTATTTTTTTACATTATACTTAAACCACATTTTTGTTATGTCAAAATAGCCAAATGGGAAACATTTACAGCACCGGTACTTTAACTTTGATGATGGTAATTTGAATGGAATAGTTGGACCTAAATATTTTGACATGAAAAATTTGTAGTCCATTTTTCTTTCCATAATTAACCAGTAAGAGGAAAAAGTGTCAAGTGCCATCTTTGTAGTTTTTTTCTTCTTCTTTTAAGTTGATCAAAATGGCCGTCACGATTCGAACTTTTAATCGGTTGAGGAAATGAATTAAATTTCAGCTTCTTGTATTGATTTTTCCAAACTTATTTATTTATTTATTTATTTAAAAAAAAAAATTATTGTAACAGGAAATTACATGTCTAGCCTATTCGAATTCTAGAAAATCAGCTGCTGATAACTGTCAATTTCCGTTTCTAAAAGTTTATACAATAGACAAGGTTATTTTCATTATTTGTCCACACATATTTTTTTTTCGCTTAAAAGATGCAAAAGATGTTCCTGTTTATTTTCAACCACATTTCTTAGAAATCTTGTGAATTGAAATGTTTCTATAAGAAAGAGACGAAAAAAAAAGTAAAGGAATGCGAAAAATTGTAGGGAACATAAAAATGAATAGGATGAAGAAAATAAAAACTTTTTCTTTTTATTATGTACACTTTTTTTTTTGTTGGTAAAGTGGATGATTTCGTGATAATATATCAAAGTATGATTTAAAAGGTACCGACACGTCTGTAGATGAAATATTGATAATGTTGAAAATTGCAGCGTTTAGCTCTTTTAGCTTGAAATTCTCAATTAAGCGGCCATTTTATGACGTTGAGGGTAAAGAAAAACATATAACCATTATTACATCCTTTTTTGCTGTGTGAGTTTGTCTTGTTCTTTTATATTAAAACCATAAAAATTCGATGCTTTCAACAACAATTTCCATGAACTTCTTGATGTTATAAAGAGATGTGATTTTTTTATTTTGGAGATCATCAACTCTCTAGTTACAGCATAAACTTCACCTATTTATAGTTAATAAGTGGTGGAGTTTTGTTAAAATAGGATATAACTTCTAAGAATATGCCTGTATGTATATAAAAAAATAAACACTATTCAAAATAACTTATTGAACTTTTTAAAGAGGTTTTGTACGTCAAACTTTTTTGGTCAAATTCCATTGATGCCAACTTTTTTTGGATGTCATACACACGTCTTGGCCCGTTTTCGTGCTTTTGTAGTATTTCGTTGTTTCACCGAAAGCACAAAAACGCGCCCGGACGTATGTATGACGTCAGAAAACAGTTGGGATCGATGGAATTTGATTGAAAAAGTTAGAAAAAACTTGTAAAATGGGCTTCAGAATTGAAGGTTTTTGCCGCCTTAGCTACCTTACACGTTTTCAATAGATTTATAACAACTTATTTTGACTTGAATTCGCTAGTTTTAAGACGAAGTTGCTTGAAAAATGTGCTTTTCACACTGAGATCTGCACGTTTTCAATGAATCGCTTCAAAACAAGCTGTTTTGACTTGAATTGTTTTATGCAAGTCAAGTCACTACATGTCTCATGGACTTTGTATACAGTAATCTGTCTGTAACGCAAGTTCAAAAGTAGTGGTGTGCAGTCACGTGCTACCTGTTTGATGTAAACGATCACTTCAAGCAGGGTTTAAACAATTGCATTATGTTCACGTGGTGCAAGCTTGATTTAAACAATGACTGCAGGCGAAATCACAGGTAGGCATAGGGTGCAAGATCACATGTTAGTATTTACAGTGTTCACTCAACTGGCATGTTGCTCCAGTTCCAATATGTCAGTCTGATGGAATGGTACAAAAGAATCTGGCAACAAAAACAAAAGTACCATCCAACTTTTAAAAAACACGTGTTACAGGTGCATAAAAGATTATCTTGCAGTTTAATATCAATATACCGAAACACTTATCGTCGAAAAATTAGATACACCAAAGTCACAAAAGGGTTTTCGTTGCATGCCGTTACCGTTTTATTGGCGGAAATTCAATACTTTTTCAATACTCGTCACTGAATTGTGGCCAATAAATCACTAGCCAATGATCTTTTTATTTAACCTTCTTTAATATTAAGGTTAGAAGGTAAATAAGGATTGGCTTTTAAAAAATCTAATAATAAAACAAATAAAAAACAACTGACAAACAACAACAACTTTGAGAGTATCACATGGCAAGAAGTTTTCATTCATTGGAATGTCCTGTTCTCACGAATCTAGTAAAAGTTTTGAAAGTATAGCATTTCTCCCTTTGAAGGAGAGATCCTTTGGATTGTAATTATTCGACCACACGAGACCCCAGATGCAGTTTTATAGCCTAAAGAGGGGCTATCGCCAGATTATCTGGCACATTACTCATTTGGGGCTCGTGCTGTCGACAAATTCGTGTTAGTTAGTTGGAAAAAATGCGTGGGAAAGAATGCGTTTCACGGGTTTTTGCGGTGGGTTCAATGTTAAGAGAACGTTTTTTAACAGCTCTTGTTTCAGGTTGTTTTTTTAATAAGGATTACAGACAGCTGTTAAGATAACCCATCTTTACGACTTTATTGATGAAAACCTACTAAGTTTAGTAGTAAAACTTTCATAATCTTTTTTTTCTCTCGTGAATTGATGTTCAAGGGAGGAACTCTTCTAGCCGTATTAAATGACAATGTTGTGTCATATAACCGAAATTTACTATATTGTACTTGTAACATTTTTGCTCAAATTTATTTTGTATGTACGTAAATGTATGCATGTCACGGTGTACATTTTTTATTTTACACTAGCTTAAGCCCGTTGAAAAATCAACGGTGCTATTTGGAAATTAAATGAACAATACAGAGATAGCGCGCGAATTTCGTGTTAATTAAAAAATAACATTCATTAATTGATTCGTTGTTGCCTTTATTGTTTAAACTTTTAAATTCATACTCATCAACCAATGAGCAATCGAAACAAAATCACTCTTTGGGTTTTATTTAGTAAGATTTATGTACCGTATCTAGGAGTTCCTAAATTTAAGCTAGGGGTATGTATGCATAAAAAAGCTCGCATATATCGAAATCGCAAAAAAAAGATACGCACCTGTATCTTTTATCTGCGATTTCGATTCATTCATTGTGCATCACGCGCAAAATCGCATAATAGCCAAATTTTCTCGCATATAACGAGAAACCTTTTTATTTTTGCGAAATAGTACATAAGGAACTCGCATAAATAGAGGACTTCCTGTATATTTATACGTATTTAAATTCAAATTAAATACATATATTTAAATATACATTTTGTATACGTATATAGGGTGATTCAGAACAACTATTCTTAACGTTCAGAGGTAATAGAGGGCATAAAACACTACTTATTAATAAACTATAGTCCGAAAATACCGGAAATAACGAGAAACAACGGAATTGTTTATGACCTATTGGTAATGTAACAGTTAATCAATACAAATTTGAGCGGTTTTCAAGCTTGGTGTTCTCCTTTTCCAGGGGTACGGCATTAAAAAACAATTCCGCTCAAACTTAATTGGTTGATATAATTCGGATATACCAGTATCCTTAATACAAATCCCACAAGGCAGTAGTACAGCCTTGTGTATTAATAGTTAGCTACTATTCACAGCAACACCATTCCCTATAATTACGCACATTCGTGCAAGTTGCAAATAATCATAGAGCGGTGGTAACATCACTTTGGAAATCCATTCCAGCAGCTATCTTACAAAACATCAGTTTTGTTTCCATTTGTGTGTTGAATCACAACATTGGTATTTTTCTCTCTGGGCAACGTCAATGAAAAGCTAATCATTTATTCAAATCCGATCAATTTCTCTCATTGACTCATGAATGCAATGGCATCGTTTTCCCACGGCCATTAGAGAAGGGCGTTGGTGGTGGCTGTTGTTGTTTGTTTGTTTGTTTGTTGATGTTATTACGTGCGAATTTTACGGAGGAATTCGTAAGAAACGAGTAGCGACCAATGGCGTACAAGATGCACTCGTGACATCATGAGCATTGCTCGTCTGTTTTGTGAATGAGTTGGAGATCCTCTCTCTCGCTCTCTACATGAGCGTTGTGTTTCAAACTCTTCAACGGGATACGATAAACATGGATTCCAGTTTGTTTGTTTTTTCATATGTAGATAACTTAAGGGTATTCTCTATTCTCGAGATATAAATGTACTATTTAGTGGAGTTATACTCGAGGCGTGCGTTATTATCTGTGGTGGAGTAAACATTTTTCCGTGTTGAAGAAACTTGTTTATCATTCCGATAACGTGAGGCCGGCTGCCTTGTCAGTTTCACGTGATCAACATCTGCTGTAGTTTGATCCCAATTCCATTTGCGAGCCATGTTCCCCATACGTGTGTAAAAATGTACACCTTGAAAAAGTTATATGATAATTTTGACAGCGACAGGTGTCTTTTAAATTCATATCTTAATTTTTTTTCAACATCTAAGAAAATAGACAAAGTGGTTACTAAAATTGCATTTGTAATAGGCCAAAGATGTATCGACAATCATTTACAAGGACTTCATGGATTATGCATAGAGAGTTATACAAAGTTATAGACATAATTTACATAAGTATAGATTGGATCATTTCATTAATTTAAAGTTAATTTCACTTCCATAATATTTCGGTATATCTTTGCTTACCAAACCAGAAAACCCTCTGGTCATTGGTGAACTTTCTGTTTGCTGACTTTCTCGAAAAACTTGTTTTATTATATTTAAAAAATTATTTTTTTGTTTTCTATTTGTAATACAAAGGACACTTGGTGACTCACTTTGTTTTTATTTTATACCTTTCTACTTAATCATTAATAACTTGAATCACCTCGTACTTTCGTACGTGAGTTGTCATTAATATCAGATTTCATGAAATAGTTTTCATCTTATCTTCCTGAAAATTATACTACATGTATATAACATATTGTCATCTAATGATCTACAGAAGAAATGTAGCCTACTGTTCACATACATACATACTGAGGAGGGTGTTTGACACCCAAAATATTGAATCTGTTGTGATGCAATATTTTATTCTTTGCATTGTACTCTTATGAATCAGTTGTTTGAAATGATGTTTTTTAGAAGAATATATATTTTAGTTATTACAGTAAACCAGCAAGGACAATTAATAGCTTTAAATGGCCTCTTGACACGTGCAAATTTTGGTTTGGCTATTCAAGCAATTTGTAGAGAACTGTGACTTGAGCTTCTTGCCAACCAGTTTTCATTGGTTGGGCAAGAAGCTGGCGTTCTCCACAAATTGCTTGAATTGCCAACAAAATTTTCATGTGTCATGAAAGCATTCTAGAAGGGACGGTAATTGTAAATTTCTATTTTTTTGCAATGAGATTCTACTACCGAATGTTGCGTCTGGCAATATTGGAACTCACTGTAACCCTAGTAAATATCCATCCATTGGATTTCCGTTTTGCATATCGAAACTGTTTTCGACATTACTTTCGATAGTAATCGAATGGTTTTTTTGTTTCATTCATTGGGAGATGCAGATCAACAATGTGACACGAAAAATGTGAAGTTTGAAAAACTACTAGGCTATACAGTTAATGAAACGAACTCTTCTTCTGCATGGTAGATTAATTTCCAACAACCTCTTGTGTTCTTTCTGCTGATGCACTTTATTTTTTTGGGGGTAAGGTTTGTCATCTTCATCATAGTCCCAGATGGGATAGCATCAAAATAGCCCAAATTAGAGTGGGAAATGACTATGTTTTCCACGACAGGAAGTTGCTGTTTTGTCCGGGTTATGGATTGGATTTCCAAACTGTGACTCACGATATGATTTGCTGTAGTTATTCCCATGATCTCGCGACCTTGGCGTGCCACGTTAACCCTCGTCCCAATTAAGCCTTCTTCCCAATACAAAACATCAACTGCACCCTATTTTCATCCAACTAGTTTCTATCATTTTTCTCACGTATGTGCCAAGAAAAAAGAAAATTATCATGAATACAGTTTATTCATTTTGGCTTTTTTTTTGGGGGGGGGGGAGGTTGACATTGGAGTTCTTACCGCTCTTGTTTCGTCTCTTCATTTAAATGTCTCAAAGTCGGAAGGTCGATTGAAGTTTGCTTAGCGATTTACATATTTGAATTCCTGAAGAATTTAAGAAATAATATGTTTCTCGAATTCCTTTTCTAGTATAATTGCAAACCCAATTTATTAGCTTTTTTTTTTTGGTAGGTTATGTATGTATTTGAAGAAATCCCCATTCTAGAAAATTCGTGAGTGCTCTTGGGACTTTTAACGAGTGGGAGACAACGAATAATGAACAATAAAGAACGGCAAAGTTTTTAATTGTCAAGTTACCAAAAGGAAATCGTGCTGTATTCTTTTTTTATGTTTAAGATAATGATGATAATAATTTTTCATCATGAAGCTATAGTCACTAATTTCCCTTAGGGTTTATGTTAAAAACATTTTTTCTTTTTTGATATGCCAGTCTGTAAGATTGAATGATGCACACCTGTCTGTCTGGTAGCCAATTAAGTTTAGTGATCGAGTTTGCGTAACCCTCCAATTACTTAATTCATTCATTGACAAACTTGGTTTAGTATTCATCTAGCATTTTTCGGACTTTGATTGCACTTTTATCTATACAAGATAAAACTTTAACTTTATCTATCCGTCTATACTTGGAATACCATCTTCCATCAAACGTATGTATGTATTTCAATGGTTTATTATTTTAATGGTAAAATTCTACTTTATATCAAGCAAAAATGTAAGCTATTGCGAGTTATAATTCATGAAGGCACAATTCTCGTTATCGGAAAAACTCGTATGAATAGAGTATAGAAATTCACTTAATTCTTAACCCTTATACTTAATTCTTGCAAAATGTTCAGTTTTTTGATTCTTGACACACATTTTATACGGTAATAAAATAAAATGTTTTTAAATTAGTTATAATGGACATGGATAACCCACATGATTTGCAAAGTTCATTCACTTTCACCCCAGTCGCATATTTTATTATGGTTTTTCTTTTAATTTCAACATTTTACTTTTACTTTTTGGAGGCATATTCGTTATTAGTTTGTTCACTATTCTTATACTGTACTCATTATATTAGCTTCACTTTTGAGTTTGTGAGCGAGCGAGCTGAGAATTAAACGTATTATGTCATCTACAGTCGTTTATGAAAATATACTGTATAGTCCAATGTATCAGAAACCTCATAAGTCCTTCGCATAAATCAAAAATCGCATAAGTCCAATGAAAAAAACTAATAAAAAATTGCATAAACAAAACGAAAATTGCAAAAATCAAAAATGTAATTACTCAAAACTTTCATAAACCAAATATTGCATTTCTCAACGATCGCATAAATCGGAATTTGCAAAAATCGAAACGTGCAGAAATCAGAAATGAATCATTCAAAACAAAAAATAAATTAAATATCGAATTATACTCTAAAGTTGAATACATTTGAATTTGCATAAATCAAAACATGTAAAAACCAAAAATACTATTGTTTGCATTATGTATGTACATACAGTATACAGTATATCTGTAAATGACAATATCATTTCAATGTACTTGTTTTTAAAAATGAAAACTCCACTGTTGGAGAAATAATTATTGTGCACAAAAAGACAATCACTAGAAGAATTGTCAAGTGACGTCTCTTCGTGGCGTCACTGAACGATGCTCGTTATCAGATTTTTGCTCGTTGTGTGAAGATAAATTCACTCTTGAAATCGCTCGTTGTGATAAATCAGGGTTAGCTCATTATAGGAGGGTCGACTGAAATCGACTTCACACTACCGTGCTTTAAAGTAGATTCTTTGAAAGGAATTCTAATAAAAATGATAAGCACAATGGTATACGTTTACTGGAACTAGACTTTAGACAGATTGGTATTTTCGTCGGGTTTCGTATGTCAGAAAATTTTCACTACCAGAAACCTGTTGCTCTGAAAGGGTGATTTTCCAGCCCTCGTTTCCGGTACGTTTGGGCTGGGCCATTGGGGGACAGTTTTTATCTGATGCCTTTTCAAACTGTTTTGTTGCATATGCAACAGGGTTGGAAATGGAAGTAAAGTAGACAGCTAATAACTGGTTACAGTACTTTTTGTTCACCATCAGCGACTGATAGCCAATCGCACTAGACAGAACCAAGGATCATTATTGCTGCCTATTAACGGCAATTTTTTTTTTCATATAGCATAATAAGACCTACAAAAAAATTAGTTTTGTTCTTCAGTTTTTTAGTGTAATTTCGACAACAGTAAAAAAACTTGTCATTTTTTTGTTTTGGTATTTTTTTCTTACTGTTGGATTTACATTGGAATTGACAATGGCAAAACTACTGATAATTGTTGACAATGAAGTTTTATTTTATTTTTATTGTATTATGTTTCGTCCCGTAGAGACAACAAATTACAGGAGAAGGCAATAAGAAATTATGACAGTTGTAATGGCTGAATATTTAGATGCGTTGTTATTACATTACAAATTCTCGATTATCCGAATGTGATGGGACCAAGTCTATTTCGGATAAATGAAAGTTGAGATAATCCGGAATTTAAATGTATAAGCTTTGGTATTAAAAAAGCCAACAACGTTGTATCAAAGTCACAAAAAAACGAATGTTTAATGAACACTATGTGTATAGTATTAACTTACAATCATTTGTTTGATAAATTATTCATAATAGCGATTGATAATTTCAATTGTATTTTTTTGATAATGTATTGATTTTTATATTGAAATGACATTTTACGTAATTCGGATAATCGGGTTTTCAATGCATACTATATTCATTTTCGAAAGGTAACTTATTATCACGTATTTGTTCTAACGTTGATTATATATCATAAATATACCACAGTGTGTTGTAGTAAGAGGATCCATTTCAATGAATTCAAACTACTGTTTAAAACTGAAAACTACTTCATCGATGTAAGTAGGGTAACCACTTGTTTGGAAAATTCCGATGAAATTAGGGTTAATTTCTTTCTATCGTTGAAGAATCGAGTTTTTTGACACGTGTTTGTATCATCATCATCAACATCATCATCATCGTTGAGGCACTGTTGAGATCATTTCAGTGTCAGTTGCCGTTAGTACTTTACCAAATGAAGGACAAATGATACCAAAGGAGCGGAAGGAAGTAACCACACCACACCTTGAACACTCCCATTCTCTGAGCATTCTGCTTGAGGCCAAAAGATGGTGCCTCCATTTTTTCCCATTTTTGTTCAGTCTTTTTTACTTGATATCTTCAGACTTTTATCTCACATTCGTCGATAGCTATCTCGGATATATCGATGAAGAAGAAAGAAAGAAGCCAAGTTTTGTTGACAAAAGTATTACTTGACTTAAATCCTTTTTCTTTTTCTTTTCAAGTTTTTGTTTTGTCCATAAAGATTACAAATAAGTAGTGAGTTAATTTATGTCACGGTAATTACTCACCAATCGTGTTTCCATAAGTTAATTAGGGGTGTTGTTGAAGTGTTGGGAGTTATTGAAGCGACAATAAATGTAGATGTTGTAATTATTGTAAGAGAGTGCAAATCCACTCCTGACTTTTTCTAATCTTGATTATATATATACTGGTACTTTATACCGTAAACTATTTGGGGTACACGCATGATAAAGATTCATTATTTACTTATTTGAGAGTAACTTGTGTACTTACGAAGCATTATATGCTGGGAATAATGGATTTTTGAATAATCGTGCAAAGAAATACAAACACTATATGTACAAGAGTTGTCAAGTGATCGGTCTCTATGGGAGTGTCATTGAACGATGCTCGTTGTTTGAGTTTTGCTTGTTGTATGAAGAGCAATTTGCCCTTGAAACCGTTGACTGAAATCTCATTAATTGGCTAAAATTTATAATTACATTTTGCTATGATTTTACTCTTTTTTTTTTGTATTATACAGTGGCACTTCAATATTCGTCAGTTCTTATATTCGTCGCATTTTTTCGGTAAAATAATGCTCCGATATTCGTCCAAAAATACAGTATTCGTCACGAAAGTCGCGAAAAGTCAGTTTTTAAGAACAATATCATGGAATATTAAAAGGTGAACTAAACATGATGTTGAGTTCTAACGGTAAGGCTCGGGTAACTGGATTCTATATTCGTCAGTTTTTGAGGAACGGATTGATAACGAATATACCGTTCCGGTTCCACTGTATATTAAACTAGACTACAATCTTGTCATTAAAACATTTAGTTACACTTAGTCTTATTTCGCCAAATACCGGTAGTGAATTTGGGAACACCCTGTATATTACAGTTTATACTCTTTATATATTAGCTTCACTTGTGATTGTGAGTGAGCGAGCTGGGAATTAAACGTATACTGCCATCTACAATCGTTTATGAAAATATACTATATACTCTGATGTACGGTACCATACCAAAAACGCATAAAACGAGAACCGCATAAGTCTTTCCCATAAATCAAAAACAGCTTAAGTCTCATTAAAAAAAAATCATCTATTCTATAAATTGAAACTTGCATACGGTACCTAATAAAAAAATGGAATTACCGGTTACTGCACATATTTAAATCACAAAAATCGAAATTCGCTTAAAGCAAAATTCGCATAAATCGCATTATTATTTTTTTTTCTTGTTTGTATTGTGTATTTTTTTTTTGTATATTGCAAGCATTCATTGTAATAGTTTTGTCTTTTTTGGGACTGGTAATAAAATAACATAAAAATAAACGTGCAGAGATCAAAAATGGAATTACTCAAAATACGCATAAATTGAATATCGAATCACTGAATGATTGCATAAATTTTAATTCGCATAAATCGAAATATGCAGTGATTTAAAATGCAGTCTTTGCAACATGTGTGTAAATCTGTATATTGCATAGAGAGTATGCTTAAAAAGCATTTAAATGTATCCTATGTAATTTGTTTAAACTCAGTATATACAGTATGTGAAATTTATTTTACGTTACGGAATGTTGTATTAGTAAGTTATGTATTATGTTATCTTTATTTCTTATCTTTTAAAAAAAAAGAAGCAGAATTGGCGATTGTTTTGCTCTACATCATTAATTGAAGATTACCCTTTTTTTTTGTGATCAATCTCCAAAAAATAAAATAAGAAAAAGAGTAAGTGTTCTTTTTCGTGTCTGTTGAATGAGAAAGCAGTGATTCTGCGGGAGCATCAAAAAGTTCCCAGCAGCACACACACAAACTGCAGGTATATCCTGCGGGAAGTCAAGTCGACATACCTGAGATTCCAGGCTTTCGGGGATCCGGTTGGCCGCTTGAACCTTTAAAGGGAAACGAGTCTGCAAAAGAAAAGGAAAGGGGGCGAAAAACCCAAAATGTAATGTAACGAAAGCGAGTTCTTTACCTTTGGCCCAACTCTCAACGACCCTGGTGGTCGGCAATTTTATTTTTTTGTGAAGAAAAAAAGAATTCAAGTAAAACCAAAAATAAAAAATGAAATAGAATAGAATAATTTTTTACCCGGAAATATTGTATAATTACAAATATATATATATTAGAATAATTTTATTTTATTTTTTGGATTTTGGCATTTAAGAGAGCTACTGGAAGGTTGATGTCAAACTTTGAGATCAGGTTAATTTTGGGTGGTTTATTTTATTTTGTAAAAAAAAAAAGTGAAGTCATCATTAAAATGAATGGTAAAATGTATCTGTGAATTTGGAGTTGAAGAATTTGATAGAAGCAATTGAAAATTCATCGACCCGAGACTATGGGCAAATAAAAATTGCAGCTGTTGAAAGGCTTGGTCTCTCCTGTAATGGCCAGTGAGGTTCTTCCCTTGAGATCACCTCTTTGCTGTAGTAGTAGTACCACACAAGAAGACCAACCACCCAACGTGTGTTGTTGTTGTTGTTGTAGTACAGTGCCAGTACTCATCTTGGGGGCCTAAAACATTCTTGGAGTATTTTTGCTACTTTTGGTCTTTTGGACTTTTGGAAAGTATTATTGCTGTGCTCACTTCAAAAAAACATTTTTCACTTACCGGTACTTTAACTACCGGTACATGCATCTAGTACTGTGTATGTATTTTTTCACGACTAGTATATGTATTTTTTGAATACGTTGATTATTGTGTTCAGGGAGTACCTCGTAACTTGAAATTGGCACAACACACACTCCTCGCATATATCGAGAACCTCTTATATGTATGTTTGTTTTAGGGGTGTATAGGCATATGTTTATTTACAAATGCATAGGTACAGTATATTTATGTACATGTAGAGGTACGGTATATACAGTATATGTCTAGGCATGGTGAATGTACAGTCTAGTGTCTTCGTTGAACTTCAAATACCTACCTAGTACCTACATATACGTAGATGTTAAGGTATATGAATTTGTATGTAAGTAATCGATACTACAGTAATTTTAGTACCAGTATACATATACAGTATTGTACTTATATTGATATAAGTACAAATTAATTTATAAGCATTTAAATTTGACCTAAAGAATATTGTTTTATTTCAGCATTGTCTTGTTTTGTTTTGTTATGAAGGGTTTCGGACAATAAAATGATAAGCCACATTTTTGAAATTATTCGGGAGTGCCATTTTTCTGGTGAGGTACTTCATTATAGAGTAGTCGATTATGGTGCCATTTTCTGGAAAATCCAGGAAGTAACAAACTAGAAACAGTACTGAGGGACACTTCGATGTAAAAATGCCATTTTTAAAAGGAAAAAAAAAAAAGTGTGGCTTATCATCATATTGCCCAGAGCTCTTCATATGTATTTTAAAAATTTTTATTTTTTTTAATTAACTCTAGTCATTCGTATTATTTCAACATACATTATTTGGATATTTAGTGATCAGTGAGAGAGTGATCATGTAACTTAATATACTTTTCTTTGTATGTGTGTAAGTTACACTTTACATATTCGAGGTAGGTTTACTATAACGTGCGATAAACAATGGTATCCACGGGATAGAATTATCAACAACGAACTGTTTGATGAATAGCTCTCTATAATATACAGTATGTGAGTGAATCATCATGATAGATGTGTCATCATACTGACACTAAAGTAAAAATTGTACGCAAAGAATATATACAAAAAATTCCCCGTCATGATTGACGGGGATACCGCATACAGGTATAATTACATGTACTATAATTATAGTACATGTCTAATGATGCACAAAACTTTAACAATAATTCATATACAAATCAACAATAAATTATAAGTGTAACTAAGTACGATACATAAATCAACACACCAATAAATTCAGTATTGCCCAGATTTGTGAGTGTGTCATAACAGTGCCTCCTTTATTCTAACAGGAGAATAAAGGAGGCACTGGTCATAAACTCTTTTTGCAACATCCTGTCACTAGATGGAGCTTATTGGTTGGTTGTTTTTAAACATAAAAAGTATAAATATGTTAATTTTGTATAGTTATGAAGCTAAAGTTTTTATCACTAACCCGGAACTCTTATCTCATGCCCGTGCTATAACAATTGCTATAGCACGCGTGTAGCACCCGTGCTATAGCAAGTATACCCGTGCTATAGCACGGGTCTACTTCTAGTAAGAATATAAAAAAAGCTATTTGAAGCGCAAAGCAATTCTTCAAAAAGTTTTTTTTTCGTAAAGTACAGTACTAAGCAGTTATTTAATTTGCAATATTAAAAGTAAAAAAAAAAGATTTGAAGATATCTTAATATCTCATAAGGTCATCTAGTGAATAGGCTTTGCAATGCTGTTCACGTTATTTAATCATAACATCCTTGCCGCACTCATTGATCATAATGTCAGTGGAATGCTGTTTCCCATTGCAAGAATTTTGAACAATTTTTTGGCTTTGTCATAATTTTTTTTTCCGTATTTTATATGAAAAATAAAAAAAGAATTTCACATTGTTTTCATTGAAGAAAAAAAATAATAGATGCCATATAATTGAATGTGAATGCAAAGATTCCATAATGACTGCAATCATTTATATGTACGTTCTTTTTTTTTCATTATCATTATTATTATTGTTGTTGTTGTTGTTAGTTTTAACATGTTTCTGTCATCCAACTTCTTCAGTCATTTTACACCTGGTACAATTTCTACTGAAGAAACCATGTGGAAATGTAATTCAATTAACACCTTGAAAATTCCAAAATAAATTATACACTTTACACGTTTTCTTTTCTGTGGACCACATGAATAAATAAATGTCATGACACTTGGTATGCGAAATTTGACCACAAACAAACAAAAACGTAAACGACACCAATTAATAACACATTAACATATTGTATTATAATACTGTATATTTTAATTATACAGTGGGTTTTATAAAAGCCCATTATATATTATGGGCCCATATTATATAGTATATAAGCCCATATTATATAGGATCACTAAATATCCAAAAAATATAGTATATAAGCCCATATTATATAGTATATAATACGTTTGCTTATTTGGCATGAATGCCTATTGTCATTATTATACTTTTTATATTAGCTTCACTTGTGAGTGAGTTGTGAGCTGGGAATTGAGCGTATACTGCCATTCACAGTCGTTTATGAGAATTACGTACTATATAGTTCAATGTATCATAAGTTTCAATTAGCATAAATCGAAATATGCCGAAATCAAAAATTGATTTCTTGCATTGTGTGTGTAATACAGTATATGACAGTATATGAAGAGTATGCTTAAAAAGCCTTTTTAATGTATTTGTTGTATAATCATTCTAGCAGCGCTCTTTTTCAGTACAGTATAGTGTATACTTTAACTTCATATTTTATCGATATTATATACATTTTTATCGGTATTCTATCAATATTTATATCGATGTTGATCTTGTTTGCCACCTAACATCTGTTTTAGGAAAAAATACGCTGATTCTATGTATATTGTATAACACAATATGTAACATGTTTTCAATAACTTGGTTATAATATAATGTTTATTTATATTTTTGGTATATAAATATGTTTATATCAATTCTATATTAAACAGTCTGTGCATTTGTATTTACGGTACTTTTCGGTTATAGCCGGAGCAGTCTGATATTGCTATTTGCTTGTACTTGGTTATGGGTTTATTTTGCAGGTTAGGTTAGGAAAACAAAACAATAT